>APFE031754913.1:44359-89928 GCA_000404065.3 Pinus taeda
GAGCTGATATTGTTTAGCCTTCAACCTTAGGGCTCTTTTCTTTGTATAATCTAGGTTTGAAGGAGCATATCCATTCTTTAGATAAAATATGATATCAGCGTATAATGATTCAACATCGTTTAGGCTTACCTCATACATTTGTACTTCTGAATATGGTATTTCAGAAATAAGCGATGCTCCAACCAGCATTTTACAAAAGCCTTGACCTTTTACAATATTTGTTGGTTTAATTTCAGCGTCATATTCTTGTAAGGCAATAACCCAATTGGCTCTTTTCTCACCCATGTCTTTCTGTACTAAGAGATTTCTTACCGCTGGAAACGATACTATTATTTTTGTACGGGTTTTAAGCAGAAAGGGTCTGAAATGTTTGATCACTTTAAAAACAGCATAAGCTTGTTTTTTGATGTTTGAGTAATTTAATTCAGCCCCTTGTAGATTTGAACTAAAAAAGGAAATTGGGGCTTCCGCCTTGTCTTGATTTGCTTGAGTGAGTATCGCAACATATGATTTATCAGAGGTAAATGTATACAAAATGAAAGGATTGGAAAAATTTGGAGTTGCTAAAGATGGGGCTTTAACAATCGCTTGTTTAATCAGATTGAATGCTTCATATTTGTCTTAGCCCCATTTGAAGATTGAGTTCTTTTTAATCGTTGCTTGTAAGGGAGTACGATCCTTGAAAAATCTGGAACAAATCTCTTAACAAAATTAATCCGGCCAAGGAAGGATTGCATAGCTTTCTTGTTGTGAGGCAAGGGTATTTCGGAAATCTCCTTGATTCTGTTGGGATCTATATGGATTCTAGATTTTGACACTATAAATCCAAGAAGTTTTCCTTCACTTAATGCAAAAAAGGACTTTTTTGGGTTAAGTGAAATTCCATACCTTTGGCAACGTTGGAATATCTGTTTTAAATCTCTGAGATGATTACCTCGTTTTTTGGAATATACAGTTATATCATCCAAGTAGATTACTACTGATTTGTTTACTAATCCCTTAAATGCGATGTCCATGGCCCTTAGAAATGTGGCGCCAGCGTTGATCAGACTGAAAGGCATCTTTTGATATGCATAAGTACCCCATTTGGTTCTGAACGTGGTCTTTAATTGATTGTCGGGATGGACCAGAACTTGGTTGTAGCTGGAGAAACCATCTAAAAAGGACATTAATTCTGATCCTGCAACTGCCTGTAATATTTGCTCCATGGGAGGCAAAGGAAAATTATCCTTTTGGAAGGCTTTGTTAAGATTTCGAAAGTCAATGCAAATTCTAATGTCTTCGTTTTTCTTTCTAACTGGAACCATATTGGAAACCCATTTAGAATGTCGAACGGGAAAAATGATTTTGGCTTTCAATAACTTATTGAGCTCAGATTTCATCTGGTTTTCTAGATTAGGATGGATCTTTCTCAACTTTTGCTAGACAGGTATTTCATCGTTTATTATTGGGATGGTATGCTAAATGATAGAAGTGTCGTAAGTCTTAAGTTCATCATAGTTCCAGGCAAAGACAGTTTTGTATTGTTTCAAGAGACGAACATACGCTAATCTTTCTTTAGGGGCTAGGCCAAGACCTAGATTGATATCCTGCGGCTTGGTATCAGTTCCTAGATTTACTAATTCATAGTTTAGAGTTGAACTTTGAAGTTTTGAATTGGTAGATCTTTTGAATCGATCTTTCAAATCATATAGGTCTTCTAATTTGACTACTGACTTTGGCATAGCATTATTAGTGCTATCTTGTTGCAATTGTATATCATGTTGGTCCTCATCAATTATCTGATTGGTGTAAGATCCATCTGATGTGAGGAAGCTTACAATATCAGGATCATCGTTGAAAATTATCCAATTGGTAATGTTATAAGGAATCGAAGGTCTAAAGATTAATTTGATTGAAAATCTATCAGGGCTATAGTCTTCTGAGGGAATGAGCTTGGAAGCTACGTTTGCCAAGAGGTCAACAATAGCATTTTGGAGTCTGGGAATTGATGAAATATTGAATGCTATAAAATGTTGAGTCAGATCCTGTACTAAAGATTGATAATGCTTTAAATGACCTGATAGACAATGTATAGTATTTCGTACCTGTTTGATAACAATTTCGGAATCTCCGAAGACTTGTAGATATTTGATATCTAAACCGATTGATTTGTATAATCCTTGGACTAAAGCCTCGTATTTTGCAGTATTATTGGTGCAATCGAACTCGAGTCTACAAGTTAGCATAGTTTTGTTTCCCTTTGGACTGATTAATACGCATCCTGCTCCTGCTCCTTCGTTAGACTTAGAACCGTCAAAAAATAACTTCCAAAATAAAGATTTATTTACAGGACCATCTATAAAATTAATACATTTAGAACTATCTGTTTGAGAAAAATTTTCTACTTGAGATAAAACAGAATGTTCTAAGTAAGGTGAAGTATGAGCATTAAAATTTCCTAAGAAAGAATCAACATAATAGTTGCCAATTATATTGTTGCTGTATGCTACAGGTTATTTTCTCCTTCCAATTCTGTTACTATGTATTTTTGATGTCTTTCTCGCTCAACCTTTATTTGATTTGGTTTACCATTGTAAGGGAGCCACATATGTGACCAATCGGTTGCAAAGTATCCATGAATTTTTCAGACCAATCTCTGCTAAGAATTAAGCCATAAAATTCTGGAATATTTGCAACTAAAATGTCGATAACTTGACATACCTTTGGATTAGATGACAGCCTCATGGTAACCTGATTTAGTTCGCCGATCACTTCAACTTGCGACCGATCCAGCTGAACTATGTGCACTGCAAATTTTTGAGGTTGAACGTTCAACTTTGCACATATTGATTTAGGTAAGATATTAGATGAAGCTCCTGAATCTACTAAACAATTATGCAAATTTTTGTTGAAAACTTCATAAGTAAGGAGAAATGGGGGAGTATGAGATCTTGACCTTCTTTCAATTAAAGCGATATTGTTTGGATCAACTTTATTAATCACATTATTTGGAGGTCTTCCCATCTCATGGGAAGCTTGCGAGATTACAACGGTGGGCAGAGGTGCAACTGGTACTGCATGTAACTCTTTCAAAAGTATCTTTTGCTGATGTTTTAACTTTCTCAATTCATAAAAAGTGATGTTAGCCCTAGTCTTATTCATGTATTCTATGATATTATACTCCATCTCATTAGAAACAATCAACGTTTTAGATGGAGTTGGTGAATCTGTTTGGACTAGGTTTGTTTGAGTCGCTTTGGGTGACATTTTCTTAGCTGCGACTTTATCCTTAGACGTCGAGCTTGCACTCTTCAGCTTAGGAGTAGGTTTTGGAGGATCACGTTGATTTCTACTTCTAGTACTAACCGGTGATGCCTCTTGATCCTCTTCATCTGGGAGGATGAAATCCCACATACCTTGTACTTCTACAACTTCTTCTTCATCGGTAGGTTCTTTGGTAACAATTTCCTCTTCCTCTTCTTCTAATTCAGCATTTGCAATAACATTGGGAGGCTTTGAATCAGTTGAAGGATTTCTTCTATAAGGCTTATACGGCTTTTTAGAAGAAGTCTCTGCTACTTGTTTCTTAATGTCAATCATTTGGTTAGACATGGTTTTCAAAACTTTTTGCAGCCCTTCTAAATTGAATCGGTCTTTCGATTGTTTTTTCTTTGATTCTTCTTTAAAAGTAACTTTCTTAGATTTTCGTTCATCAACGGTGTTTTTATTTTCTAAGGCTATGATACGTTTCTCTACCACTATTGCTTCTTTCATAGTGTCAGCTAAAGTTGTTTTGTTAGCCCTATCAATGAAGATTGCTATGTTTGATGGTAGAGCAGATATGTACCATTCACTTCGAACTTCTTCGCTAGGCTTGGAAGCGGTAGGAATTTTGTTCAACAGTTTATTGAAACGTGAGTTAAAATCTTTGATAGGTTCCTTGACTCAGCCCTAAGGTTAGATAGGTCATTGATCAGTGTCGCAGTAGACCTGTCATCACTGAACTTAGTCAAGAATTGTTCTTGGAAAATATCCCAACTAGTAGTAGATTCGGATGGTAATGACAAATACCATGATCCAGCTGCTCCTTGCAAAGTGTAAGGAAAGAGCTGGACAACAATGTCTTCATTAGTAACCCCATTGAGATTTATAGATAACATAAAGTTGTTTATATGTTCTTCCGCTAGCATGCTTGTTTCAGGATTAAACTTAGGCAGCCATTTTTCAGGATGGGCCGGTATTTGACTCAAGGGCGTAGGCATTAAGACTGCCCCTAGGTTATTCCATGGAGATTGGGCCATCGTTGAACTACTAATGGAGGAAAGCGTAGAAGATGACCTTTGCGGTTGGGAAGATGAGGATATTACAGTTCCAGATGATTGAGAAGGAGATGTGGAAGTTCCAGTGGACTGGTGGACAATAATCTGAAGTGGAGGGGTGGATGGTTGACTTCGCAATGGAGAGGTTGAGATGGATGATGATGACGAAAGAGTCTCGCTATCAGACCCTTTAGGTGATTTCCTTGCTCTCTTCCTTGTAAGTAGAGGTAACTCAGTTGGCTCAATACCAAACTTTTCTCTCTTCAATCTGGTAAGAGGATGAGCAGGGTTATATTGTGAAGTCACACTACCTTGAGATTTTTCAGATCTTTGGGGTGATATAGAAAATCGCTGAAGTTTATGGATCAAAGATTAAACTTCAGGAGGTTTAATAGTAGATTTCTCTGAAATATTCGGGTTTGTGGCAGTTGTTGTTGTTTTATCGACTTCTTGCTCAAGATTTAAAGATTCTAAATGCGATGGAGAAGTCGGGAAGATGGTGAGGGTGATTTACTCTCAGAATGGTATTTAGATTTAGATTTACTTGCCATTCACAGTTCGGGGCCCTCTTTCTAGCGCCAAATACGTTGAAGCCTCGAAAATCGGGTCTACAACAAAGGGGATACCCACTCGGTCCGGACCTTGGTTAGCAACTCTTTTTCCATTTGGTATAATGGGTCCGACTAGGGATATGGGACCAGTTTCCCAATTTATGTGTGTGTGTGTGTGTTGAGAATTGATATTTCCTTCCTAATAATTTCTAAGTAAAATGCTTTTATTCTAAATCTAATGTAATTGTATTCTAATGAACAGAAATATCTAATTCTAAAACTAACCCAGGATTTAATCTTTTAGTTATGCGATCCAAAATAATTTCAAAAGGCAATTGGTAATAAAGATCATTCAACTGCTATGAGAAAAGAATTTAATAAAGATAAACCATTTCGTATAAAAAGTTAGATGAAACAGTTGTGACAAACATATCACATAATAAGTTACTCATATATTAAGCATAAATAAATAGCTATCACCGTACAGAAGTGCCAAATGATAACTCAAGCATTCAAGCATTAATATATAAATAACTGAACATGAATATCACCCTAACACATAAGCATAAATAGTTAAGAGATAAAAGTACCATTTATAACTAGTTCTACTCATGAGCTTCAACAATAATGATCTATCTCTTCTTAATCCAACTTCTACTAAGAGTACAAAAGTGCAACATCAGTAGTAGATATTAAACACAGATATCAATAAATCCTGTTCCATTCATTCATAAAAACCTCCTTGGAGGGTGCAAAAGTGCATGTTTTGAGGACAAGTTTTTGACAAATTTCAGGATCCTTTTCTAAATGCATGAGAAGGGTTTAAATACTACTAGCTAAATCTAAAAATAATATATTACAAAAATGTAGGATGCGGTTTAAATGACCGTCCTCATTTTAGGCAAAAATAAAGCAAAATTAAAACTAAAACTAAATCTAAAACTAAAACTGGCAACTAACTATCTATGTATCTGTTCCTTGTAGTCACAAGAATTTAGCATTTGCTTGAGGAGAGTTGGCTGGCCGACTTCTGACTTTAGCTATCTTGCGAAAATGAAATCGGCAAGTGCTAGTGCCATCTTCTCGGCAAAGTTAATGATACATTTGAGAGTCATGCACTCGCTGTGTGGTTTTACCAAGTACGTCCAGTAAGAATCCCAATCAACTTGGTTAACCTTTTGATGGATTCTGCTCTTTCTTGAGCCTTTTGTCTCTAGCTTGTCTGTAGATGCTGTACATTTGGTAGAAATTTACATACCACTTGAGGATATCCCTGATAAATACCACTGGTTTTAAAGTTCAAGTTTTGCCTTTAGCCTTTAGCAATTTTTCCTACAAATTTCCGAGCTTATAGGCGACTGAGCGATTAGAGGCTTTCCTTCTCGAGGGGTTTTGCCCAGCGATGCGCGATTAGCACTAGGCGCTAATTGCACATCAGAAACTGCCTCTGTTTCTTGATCTGGGCTTCCCTGGTGTGATTTTCGCCTCTTGCATGCTTTTTGTTAGAGGATATAAACCTTAAATTTTGTGGAAAGAACGAATCCATGAGTTCTTGGTTTTGAGTTTTAAATTCTCTATTCGTGATATCAACACTATCCAGTACCCATTTGACCATGTCTGTGTATGGAAGAATTTTGGGCCTCGCTGCTATTCGGTGCAAAAATGAACATGCTAGTTCTGTAATAGATGCCTCAGACGACCCGCGTGAATCTGCAATCGCCATAACCTCCATTACTCTGGGATTTTATTCCTCGACTGGGCTATGCATGCTTTCCTAAGTAGTAACACCGACATCTCTATTGTAGGTGGTGTCTGTGTACGTGGGCATCATTTCTTTATCCTTAGAACTTGGAGCTTTACCCTTCTTTCCCATAATATTCTGAATATTGATATGTATACTTCTCTGGTCTTCGCTCCTGCAGTTTACAAATGAGGCAAGAGTAATGATAAGAAAAAGGTGACGGGAAAGCTTTAAATGCCGAAAACATATAAAATATATCACCTGATGTGAAATGGCTCTTCGATCAAATCAAAACCATATTTCATTAATGATTACCAACCAACTCATTAATTAACATTAACGTGCATAACTGGGCATTGGTTTATGGAAAAACTTTTTCGAACGATGAGCCTTGTAGATCTGCGATGAGGTGATTTTGCGATTTGCATCACAATATCGCAGATCGCAATATCGCTAATCCGTTGCGTGTAGCAATCACCCATTAACGTGTTTTCTGCGAAATGAAATTTGTGAGATGCGCCATCACATATCGGTGGTTTGAGGCATTTCGCCTTAAGTGATATTTGAGGCATGTGATGCGATGAGTATCTTTTAGTGCATGATTTCGCATTGTGATTTTGCAGTCTTAGGATTCTGCTTGTAGGAAGGCATCCATTACCTTTTTGCGATGCGACGCTTTTTATTGAGAGAGTGGTTTTATTCGAACTTTATCATAAAACTTAAGTTTTTTTTTAGATTTTTTGGGTACTCTCCTAAGTTTCAGATAGTAAGTTTTATTCAAAAAGGGAATACAAGCACTAATTTATTTTTAAAATTTTTTTGAATAAGGGTCCTCACTTATCTAGTATTAGCAATAAAACTAAATAAGAAGGGGGGTTGTTGCTGGCCACAACAGGAACAAAGCTCAAAAGCTCTAAGAACTTGCTAGTGTACTCCTCATCTGTCATTTATCCCATATTTAGCTCTTAGAATTCTTTTGCCCTGTCATCAAAGTATCTATCTGATAGGTACTTCTTCTTGAATAGCCACTTGAACTCATTCCAAGTCAAGTACTCCTCATGTATACCTCTGACATTCTTCACATTTTCCCACCAAATGTCTTCTTTATCTTTGAAACTTAATGTAGCTATTCTAGCTTTCATGTTCTTTGAATAATAATGCAACCTAAAGAACTCCCTCATACCAAGAAACCATGCCTATGTATCTTGTGATTTATTCATATCTCCATCAAATGTAGGTGGTTTTTATTTCTTAAAATCATCAGGAAAATATCCCTTGTCACTCCTCCTGTAAGGATGATAACGATGGCGATCATCATGCTTGTTAGAACCAGAACTAGAATAGTACCTTTGTCTATTACCTCTCCTATCCAGAGTATCCAACAATTTGCCATCTCTAACCATGTCATCTCTATCTAACCTGTGACCACCATGAGACCTACTACCATATGCCCCATTAGTTTTTTCCTCTTGCTCATGGCTGATCTAAAGTGGTCCCTGTCGCTGCAATTTTGAGAAACTCTGAAGTATCACTGCATTTGCCTATGTTAGTTTCTCTTGTGCATGTATGATTCTGTCATTATTTGCTTTACAACTCCTTATTTATTCCTTTAAGATTATTAGTGTTTCTACCAAATTACAAGAGTTCTCAACACCACACTGCTCATATGATCCGTAGGGAAAGTCTTAGGAATTGTAGTCTACCATCTTGCTAGTCATCTTTGATATTCTTCCTGCAAGGTATATCATGTTAGCTAAACCAAATCACAATAACACAACGTACCTTAACATAGTTCGGGGAGGATATCTCATCTGCAAGATCAATGAATCAGTGTAATACATGTATAACATAATCATAACAACATATAGAAATATAAATCCTAAGCATATAACCATGTAACCAACATTCTAGCTAGAGTCCAGTCATCAATGCATGACCATGTCAACTACACATACCATGACCTCATGCATGAAAACAACAACCATACCAATGTACATTGACAATATGCAAGCATAAACAATCATGTAACCAATTATACACTCATGATGACACACTTCACAAAAACATCTTATTTCGCATGGTGACACCACTACAACCATGACCAACACCATGCATGTGCAACAAGCATATAGACCAAAAGGATGATTAACACGTGCAACCAACATGAATGCATGACCAACACACACTGCCCATCTAGTCTGAGGGGTGAACCATGCTCTGATACCACTCTGTAATTCCCTCCCACATCTACGCAAGTAATTGGCCAATGAGGGTAAACATGTGATGATAAGTTAGTATGATATGATTTGACCTCCTAAGTCACGTTAAGGAAGTGGAACCGACAAAAACACACCATACATACCTTCCACATCAGCATTAGGACCTTAGGAACCATCCCAACCTTTCTAGTAACCAGTCCTTGGGTCCCACTGATATTTTAGACCACTTAACCCTTGGACGCTCCCATGATATGGGCATAACAACGTCCAAAAGGCTCTGGATGCTCCCACATCATGGCATGCCAGTGTCCAAGGACTATTTTTCTTAGTGTTGTGCCAACGTTCCTGGGATTTTAGCCACTTTTTTAAGCCCAGAGCCCAAGTCACTACCCAGAATTCAATGAAACCTTCGAAACATATAGAGAATAAAGAAATGACGATACAAATGAAATTACTTGAACACGCCCTTGAATGGACCCCTACTAGCCATGAGAGGCATTTCGTCAAACATATCAGAAATATGTAATTTACAGGTGTAAATGACATATCTAAGCATAGGGGTCTCATACTCATATGAGAATCACTAAGAAGCATTGATGCCTCAACACATTAGCTGCAGATTCATCCATTAGGTTATAGATACATTGTTCATTCATTTACAAGTGAAAACATGATGAGATCCACACATAGCTACTTCCATAATACATGATCATAACCAACATAATAACAACATAAATACCAAGGAAACAAAAACCATATAATCTACATTATAAACAAGTACAATACTCATAAAATAACAAGGAGAAATAACCTCATATTAATGATGCAAATTGCAACGAGTTGTGGGACTTCCATGAACCACCTGACCATAGACATGGCTAAGCCAAATCTCTCTTCGTCCAGTCACCCCCGTGCCATATTCCAAGCATGAATGTGGGATCTCATAAAACATATCAATCCAAAACCATATAGGGATTCTAGATGCCAACCACATCAACCCATCAAATAGTGGTTCCACCTCATGGTCGTACATTGCAAAACCATCATCACATTTCTCTCTACCCAAGCCTTCTAGGGCTCCAGAGAATTTGTTCCAACCAAGGCTTCCAGGACTAGTAACTCAACCCACAACTTAATATGAGCTTCTAGAGCGTTTGTCCAACCAGGGCTTCTAAGACTAGTAACTCAATACACCAAGGGCTTCCAGAGCGTTTGTCCAACCAAGGCTTCCGGGAATAGTAACTCAACCCAAGCTGTTACAGGGCTTCTAGAGCATTTTTCCAACTAGGGCTTCCAGGAACTAGTAACTCAACCCAAGCTAAAGGAAACATGAGAACCAACCAGAAAAATAACAAAATGAACCCACAACACCATGGCTATCTAGGAAATGGCAAGACTAGGCAAATCCACTGTCAATCCAGGCAATCCTCCATGCTAGTGACATATCATGACCAATAAACCACATGCATATTCCATGCATGCCAAAACTAGTGAGGAAAACATACATGTAGCTCAGTACCGGAAAGAAAAATATGCTATAGCTACTAATCATAATGTCCTTTCATGTGTTCTTTCTCTTCCTTTTCCTTATTGCTCCAAAAATCCAAGTATGCCACACCCTCCAAGAGTGCTCCAAGAAAACTCTAAGTGTCCAAAAATCAAAGAGAGAGACAATAGAGAGAGAGCTCCAAAACTAAACTGACAAAAGTATGTGTACTTATCCTTAGAATCGTTTTTATTAATGAGGCCTCTATTTTTTCCTTTTCCATTATTTTCCTTCATTTTCCTCCTCATATGCAACCTGTGACCTTTCACCTCCCTTTTCTCCTAATTTCCATTATTTTCATAAATAAATGTGCCAAAATGCCATTTTCCTTTCCAAAGCCTTTTCCATTTCCTTATCCATTAATAAATCATCAGTGATCCCCATCACTATGTTTTTTCCCAACATTCAACTTGGAATAAGTGTCCCCTCAACCTTGGTTATTATTTTTCCTTTATTAATTTTTATTACATGGAATTTTCACGAGGGTTGTTATGAAGTCTTATTCAAAATCATGCTTTCTAGGAGAGCAAGAATGGTCACTACTACCCTCTTTGGGAAAGAAACTTGGCAACAAATGCCTCACCTTAGGGATTGACAGGAACTTCATGGTTGAAGGATTTTACTTTAGAGCAATAATGTACTATAGTAGAGGAGTTATAGAAACCTTCTCCTGATTCTACTCTTTGGAGAGGGTGGAAGATGATTGCAAATTGGCTGGACCATCCAACCTTGATAGCCTATCCTATTCTTTCTCGTGACCGATAAAGCCACAAAATATCCATTTCCCAAGACCATGAAAAACTACAATGGGGTTACCAAACTAAAGGGATGTTTCCAATTAAATAATCTTACTCCTTGCTATTTGGTCACAAGGATCTTCATAAAGAACCTCTATGACAAAAAAATTGGAAAAAGCCTCATTCTAGAATAAGGAAGATATTATGGAACACCTCTTAAATGTCTATCCTTTTTTCAATTGTCTTTAGGTGTAGGTATTACATCTCTTTGGATACCCAGACCACAATTATGATAGCCTAGTTAAAACTTTGGAGCAATGGATACCAGTCATATTCACAAACACAGTTTTGAATTGAGCATGGACTTTAGCTGCAAGATTTGTTATGTGGATGATTTAGAAAGAAATAAACACGAGGATATTAAAAAAAAATAAAAATGAAAATGGGAAGATATGGAAAATTATTAAACAAAACATCAGGGAGACCATCCTCTCAGAAGCCTAGACTCAAGAGGACTATAAGGCTAACTAACATGAATTAGGGATAATTTCCATACTAGATATCTCACCATTAATGATCTCAAAAATTTCCTCCAAGGCTTCCACCCCTCGAAAAAAATCTCCTAGCATCTATACCCCGCCCCCCATTGTATTTTGTGAAGTTAAAATTTGATGAGACCTCCAAAGGAAATCCTGGATAAGCAAGTTATGGAGGGATCTTCCACGATTGGAAAGGTCAAGCCTTAAATTTTCATACTGTAAATTATGGCATCACAAGCCATAATGTGGTGGAGTTCATATCTCCGGAGAGACATCTGAGCTTGGCCAACAATCAAGGGTACTCAAAGTTATAGATTGATGGCAATCCCCAGTTTATGATCTCCAATGTTAGGAAAATAATTAACAAGACTCCAACATAAAAATTGTGCATGAAGCGTTGGTAGCTGGAATTGATTACCTCTTGCATTCAAAAGTTTATCCAATCTATTCCCTATGTCATAGCCTCACACTCTCGAAAAATTGGAAAGAAAGTGACTAAATTCCTCACTAACTTGGCTTGTCAAGATAAAACCATCTATTTAGCAGCGACATGGGCTAATGAGGTGTGGTCCAACTAGAAGGAATGAATCCAAGTCATATTAGATGCAGATAAAAGGTCCTCTATTGGGGTGTTGGAGGTTGAGCCAATGTGGGGGGGGAGCCCTCCACTATGTTGTCACCTTTTGAAAAAATATTTCCAGTAGTACAAAGAGGGCGAAAGAAAAGAGAAGCTTGCAGCCATCTCCAGGCCAAAAAACCTCGTAAATATAAATTGGACCCCATCCAATGGATAATGCTCAGAATAAGATTTCCAATGGTATGTGGAAGTCTAAAAATGGGCTCCTAGATCATAAGTTAGGGCATATTGAAGCTACCCTTTGAAATCCAAAAAACAAAGAGAAAAGTTCCAAGGGTAAGGCTTATCACAAAATCACAAATCAAAGTTTTGACAAAGAAATAGCAGGAGAGGGCACAACAAACTTGCTATTAGCGATCACCGATATCAGTAATCGGCAATCGGAGGTCCATGGCCCATAGTCTATCACACACTGGAGGTCTTGGCAGCGATGAATGAGTAGGCAATCAATGGTTTAGGGTGAAATCAACATATCGACGATTGTAAGTACCGGAGGGTACAACCAAATACGACGTCATGAAAACGCCGAAGGCTGATAATGTTAAAAATAAACGAGATTCGGGCCTTTAGTGTTAAAGTGTCGGGGATGGCCGATTGTGATTAACAAAAGAAATCAGTTGCAAAACTAGAGAAGGACGAGTCTTTTCTCTCTCCTTCAACAGGCCATGTGGCAGAATGCTATTGGTCCCGAGAAACCCACGGGGTGGCTGATGTCATCATGACGTGGCAGTATGGAGGGCACGTGGCATGCAGATTTAGCGTTTTTAGGGGTCATAAGGGGCAAAAACAGGGTGACACATGTGACCACCCACAAGGTGACACACGACAAAGTATGACGTCATCTCGCAAATCGGCAATCGGAGGCCCCGTCTCATCACATATTTTATCGCAAGAGTTAGGAGGGTGAAACCAGAGGCATGGATTACAAAAGTCCATATTGCCAATCTCTGATATAAGGCTAAGCACCAGGTCACTTCCCCCAGTCATATGAGAAGGAATGCATAAAGGGGCTAAACCATAAAGGGCCTAAAGATCTCAAAACTCGCCTATTTTGTAATGTTTTTAAGTGCAAATGGATAATCACGAAACACCTAATATCATGGGCCCAAAGCGAGGTGGGCAGGTGGCATAAGGCAGGTCGCATGATTATGTGCGCTTTATGTATCAAACCAATGGTTGGGTGGAGAAGTTGTTAAAGGTTTTTTTGTGTTAAAGCCTTTGCGCTGGCCCTCCCTTAACCTCTTTCCATGTGGGCCAAACCACGTCGCATATCGCAATCGCAAGAGTTGGGAGGGTGCAACCAGAGGCAAGGATTAGAGATACCCGATATCTGATATTGCAAAAGGTGCCCAGGCGCATATGTAGTATGGTCCTATGTATTATGCGTTGGGACTGGTTACAATGCAATATATCAAAGAATTGACCCCTATCCCAGCTAAAGGGATTTTAGCTCCATAAGGCTTAGGCCTTGAGTCCCCAGGCTTCTACCATGCAATTTTCACCTAAGCCCCTGGGGAAACATAAGGGGCCAAAGGAGATCAGCGATCACAACTCTATGAATCCTGTTCAGTTTAAAGTTCTCGAACTACCTAATCCTCGATACACTTGCATGATTGTTTCACAGGGCACGATTGGTTCCGTTGGCTTAATAAAGAAGTAAGAAGGGACGGATGAGTTGGAAGCAGTGTTCAGAATCTATTGACCGTCATGGGTGATCACTCTTGCTTCCTGAAAGAAAAGAATTAAAGCTGTTAAGACCAAAAGTGATAGGGAACCATTTGAGAGAGCATGAGGCATGATGTAGAAGAAACTCAATTGAACCAGAGGAGAGCAAAGAGAGTGGTGTGGATATATATTCCATAGGACCATCATTTTAGTTCACTTGTTAATTTTGTTTTGTTGTTTTTGTTTGATATTATTATTATGTTTTGTTTCCAATAAAAGTATCTTTCTGTTGTAATAATTGGAGGTGACAGAGCTAGGACACTGAGACATCTAGTCATGTAGGCTGCTGGGAGCTCTAGCCTTAGATATTTTGTAATTTTCATGTTCTCCCTCTCCTTATAAATGGGAGGAAGAAACAATTAGAAAAGGTTATGAATCCTACAGATTAACTACATGTTATTTATGAGACTGTATGACTTCAAGACTTGCATATTTCATAATATTAATGAAATGGTGGTGATTCCTACATTCGAGTACTACGGTATGTTCCCTCTATGTTTAAATTCCATTATGTTCAAATTTCCTCCCTGATTTCATGTAATTGTAGCCGCCAAAAATATTTCATATGTTCTTATAGATTCGTTTGTATTGACTTGTTAATGCACATGCCTGTATGTATCTTTGGGATTATATCTTTAAATAAGCGCTCCATGAGTCATAGCACCCATTCCTCTTTCATCCATTATGTCTGTCTTTAACTCAGATAAGTGTAGAATTCTTGAAGTTTCAAGCTCTACATGATGAGTTATTCTATCTCCTTCTCTTCTTTCATTACTATGCAAAAGCTGATTAAACTGTAGGTCCTCAAACTACTCGGAGTCCACTAGTTCATACATATATTTCTGTGAATTGTATATGTGAAAGAGTACCAAAAATACATGGCTTATGTCCTTGAATGAATGAACAAACCCATGTTGTTTATTGTATGTATTTACATATGTGTATAAAACTTATATGATGTCTCTGTTTTCTTGAAAATCATAGGAGACACATAAAATCTAGATGTTACCAGGCACTGGTCTTGTAAGCAATCTAAGGCTGTCTATGGAAGTGACAACATATTTTGGCGCCATTGCTGGGGAACGTATTGTAGGATTTTTTTCCCCTGGGATACGACAAGTTAAGCACTCTTTGTGTAGGTGAGAAAAGACGTTCTGATTGCATCCTCATCACCTTGAAGACTCCACAAACTCATTATCATTTATCATCTTGGCTTTTAGAAAGACTCACACTTGCTCAGATACCTCTTAGCAAAAAACCCCCTCTGTATCTGACCCAGAGAAATTAATTTTCAGGAGAGTCTGGAAGGAGAAAACTACTACTACATGTGCTACTATCTCATCATTCTTTGAACTTTCTCCTCCAGATCCCAACATGCTATCATCCACTGCTCAGATTTTACTCCTAAGATGCTTACATACCCTACAGAAGATGAGCTAGAGAATCATGCCCCCAAAATCAAAGATCGAAGAGAAAGAAATCTTAGTTATGACTCCTTTCATTTCATTTCCTCCTCCTCCTAAAATTGAAAAAAGTAAAGCTATCCTCAATAATAGCAATAGCAATATCCACTATACACTCAGTCACACTACTCTCAGTCTAGTTACTCCAACCACTGTGGTTTTGGCCCAAGTTCCTCATGTAAATCTTAATCCTCTCCCATTAATCTAGATGGTTGTTCTGGGTTTCTTACTGAATAAATATGCCCCTCTTGATTTACCTCAACCCCTAAGTGTTATGCCTCAGGACTACCTAAAGCTTTTGCCTAGGTTCAACAGGGAGGATGAAAACACTGCACATAGACACATTGGAACCTTCTGTGATTTTGCTGAGAATCTAAATGTGGAACAACTAGATGTGGTCCTGAGACTCTTTGTGCAATCCCTTGATGGAGAAGCCAGAAAATTGTTTAAGGCTGTACTTGATGCGTCCATCACTACCTGGGAAGAACTTGAAAAATATTTCACACAAAAATGGGGTGAAAAGAGAGATCACGAGTATGTCCTCATAGATTTCAATGCTATAAGGAGGAAGCCAGAAGAGGATATTTTAGAATTCATAAAAAGGTTCAATAAATAGTATAATAACCTGCCTGTTGAGATAAAGCCTCCTCAAGTTGTTGCTCGTGTAATATTTGTGGGAGCCTTTGAGTATGAATTTGGCTTTACCCTAAGGGAGAGGAAGTCTCGTACTTTGGATCAACTCCAAGTTGATGCTCTTGAGGTAGAAGCAAATTTCACCTCGACAGGGAAGTCAAGAGGAAAGAAGGAACCTACTGATAAGAAAAAGGGGAAAGAAGATACTTCCTCCTCTGGTCAAGCTAAAGAATTACCAGATCTGAAGTGGGAATAAAAGGATAAACTCATTAAGAGTTTATCTCATAAGGTGGTGAAGCTTGAGCTTGAGAACAAGAGTCTCCCGAAATAGAATTCTGAAGGTAACAATTGAGGTTATAACCCATAGTACAGAAGGCCACCATTGTAGATACTTCAAAGGGAAAGAAAATATCAACTCGATAAAATCCCTCCTCCTCTATATAAATAAGATTATCCAGATGAGAAACTACCAGATACACATGAGATGCAGGGAAACTTGTGTTCCTCCTTATCTGAAGAGGAACAGGGAAACATGGATCACCATGAGATGTGTCATGATTGAGAAGAAACAATAAATGAGGAATACATAGGGGATTATTTTAAGAAATTTGCATATTTCATGCAAGCACAACTACATCGAAAATATGACCTCAGATCTTCAAAAAAGAGGTCGAGGGAACCTGAACAACAAGAGGAAACTACTCCCAAAAATATTCCTTGAGAAGGTAAAGATCCCTGTTACCCTAATTGAAATTCTAAAACAACCCACTTATAAAGCTCAAGTTTCCTAGTTCATGCTCCCATCCACCGCAGTACCGACCCATGACTATTTAAACCTTCAAGAAGAGAGACCAATGGTTGTCTTTGGGCCTCATGTTGAATAACTTGATCCTTCCACCGCACCCTTCTATGTGACCCTGGTAATTCATGACCTCTTATTTCACAACTATATGTTGGACTCTGGAGCCTTGCATAACCTCATGCCCTTAGCCGCGATGGAACAAATTGGTTTGCATATCACCAGACCCTACAAGGAGCTATACTCCTTTGACTCTAAGAGGGTCAAATGCTTGGGAATGATAAAACATATAGTAGTAAATCTAGCTCAGATCCCTGTGAAGAGCGTAGTGATTGACATAGTAGTGGATGATATTCCCCCTCGGTTCGACATGCTCCTATCCATGTCTTGGGGTTCCAAGGTGGGGGGATCTATCAAATTAGATCTAACTTATGCCACTATTCCCACTTTTGGAGGCGAAGAAAGGAGGTTGTATAGAGAGTCCAGATTTGTAAAAATTGTGACCCTAGCTGAAGGTTCTAATAATTCTCTAGTGCGTGGAAAAGAAAGTGACCTCTCCTGCATGTTCCTAGAAGAAGATGAGACCATCTTAGAAGAAACACAAGTACATCTAATGATGCAGTTAGACGACGAACACATAGACAAAAACAAAGTATGGAAATTATACTTTGATGGAGCAAATTCCAAAGAGGGAAATGGAGCAGGAATATTGTTGGTAAGTCTTGAGGGCAACTTGATACCTCTCTCATTCAAGCTGGAGTTTGAGGCAACCAACACTGTGGAAGAGTATGAAGCATTTCTCCTTGGGCTACAAACAATAAGGAATATGAATATTGAATGCTTAACTGTGCATGGAGATTCCAAGATTATTGTATAAAATATCTGAAATTAGTGACAAGCTAAACACCCCAGATTGAGGACTTACTAGAATGAAGTATGGGATTTAATTGATAACTTCTTCCTGGCCTTTAATATCCAATTTCTGCCCAGAGAAGGAAACAAAATGGCTGATTCCCTTGCGGTAGCAGCAAGCAATTTTAAATCTCCTCAAAATCAGCTTCTGAGGTACAAGGTGGAGGTCAGACACAGACCCTATATACCTGATAATGTCAATCATGGGTAGGTATTTGAGGATGATGAGCAGATCAAACAATTTAGAGAATTAGTTGGGGAGTTCACTAGCTCAACTATTGATCAAGGAGAGGAAAAAGAGGTAGATGAAGAACCAATTTCGTGGGAAGACACAGTGGATGGAAAAAAATTCTACAACTGGAAGGGAATACTATTCCTCGTGGGCTAGTTCCACTAGAAATATAATTTAACAAGAATGATATAGTCTAAAAACAATGGCTCCAGAGATGGACAAACAAGTAGAAGATTGCAATATCAGCTCAGAAGATGAACCCCAGCTAGTCAGAGTATCAAAAGGAATCCCTGTACAATATAAACACAGGTATTTAAATCATTTAAGGTACTCATAGTGGGTGGCCAACCCTGTCCCAGTTCGAAAAAAGAATGGAGAAATAAGGTATTTTTGTAACCTTAACAAGGCATCTTTGAAAGACAGTTACCCACTTCCCAAGATGGATTACATATTACAAAAGGTGGTTGGATCAGTTAGAATGTCCATGATGGATGGGCTCTCTGGTTACAACCAAGTGGAAGTCCACCCTAATGATCAGAAGAAGACTGCTTGCACCATCCCTTGAGGAACTTTCATGTATGCTCACATGCCTTTCGGTCTTATCAATGCAGGGGCTACCTTTCTGAGAGCTATGGATATAGATTTTGTAGGAGAGAAAGACAAGTTTGTAGTGATATATTTGGACGATATCACAGTCTTATCTAAGACCAATGAAGAGCACATCCTCCACTTGAATCTCACCTTTGAGAAATGCAGGAGATATGGACTATCTTTGAATCCCAAGAAATCTCAATTTGAACTGAGTGAGGGGAAGCTACTAGGACATATAGTAGCACAAGGAGTGAAAATTGATCCTAAGCGAGTCGAAGCTATCAGTCACATTCCTCTACCCGGAAATAAGAAAGAGGTCCAAGTCTTCTTGGGGAGAATCAATTTATTGAGAAGGTTCATATCCAACTATGCAAAAATAGTGAAGGGTATTACAGATATGCTTAAAAGGGAAAATGAAGTCAAATGCAGCCCTACCTCTCGAGATTATTTTACCATAATTAAAGAAGCTTTTGCTGAGGCACCGGTACTAGTCAGCCCTGACTATTGAGCGCCTTTCTATATATTTTCTTTTGCTTCTCGACATATTATTGTTGTACTTTTGATACATAAGAATAAAGAGGGTTATGAGTAGCCCATCGCCTTCTTCAGCCAAGTCCTAAGGGATTCTTAGTTGAAATATAACATCTTAGAGAAACAAGCATATCCACTAGTCAAATCTTTGAAGGCATTTTGAGTGTATGTGCTACAGTAAGAAATCGCAACATTTGTCCCAACGACAGCGGTCAAGGACATCCTTGTGCAACGAGACAGTGAAGGAAAAAGGGGTAGGTGGATAGCAAAGATACATGAATATGAGTTAGACATAAATCTTACTAAGCTCATAAAAGGCTAGGGGTTGGCTAAGATTTTATTAGAATCTTATTGTTAAGCTTTGGGAATAAACCTGATAACCAAGGAAGGCAGAATAGAAGTTCAACAGACTAGGATTAAAACATCAAACCAAAAGATCTATGCTAAATATGAGGGGTCACCCTGGTATAAGAATATGATCCATTATCTCTTGTTCCTGGGTTGCCCACTAACGCTGGACAAATCTAAATACAGGACTTTGAGACTACAAGCTCAAAAGTATATCATATCCAATGGTCAACTCTACTGGAAGGACTCGACGAGAGTTTTGCTGTTATGTTTGGTAGAAGGTGAAACTCATAAAGTGATTGAGGAATTCCATGGAGGAGTTTGTGGAGGTCACTATAGCTGGAAGACCACAACTCACAAAATCCTTAAGGCGGGATTCTACTGGTCTACACTGTTTGGAAATGTTCATTTACAAGTTAGGTCATGTCAGAAGTGTCAAGTCTTTGCTGAGGGACAAAAACTTTCTCCTCTTCCCTTGATCCTAGTGCATGTAGAAGAACCCTTCAGATAGTGGAGACTAGACTTCATAGGAGAGATAAACCCACCTTCCAGTGGCCAACATAAGTGGATATTAATGGCCACGGATTATTTTACCAAGTGGGTAGAGGCCATCCCATCCAAAAATGCTATAGATTCAATGGTAATCAAGTATACTATGGAGAACATATTAGCTCGTTTTGGTTGTCCTATCAAAATTATCACTAACAATGCTTAAGTCTTCAAATCTACAAAATTCACCATCTTCTGTCAAAAGTTCAATATCATCATCGGGCACTCCACTACCTACTGTCTTCAAGGAAACAGTTTAGCTGAGTCCTCAAACAAAACCGTGGTGAGAGTGTTGAAGAAGACCATCACTGAGAATAAGAGAAACTAGGACACCCAATTGAAGTTTTCCCTTTGGGCCAACCAAGTGACTCCTAAACGTTCCACTGGAAAATCTCCTTTCGAGCTACTGTATGTTAAGGCTGCAGTCTTCCCAATACAATTAGCAATGCTAGTTGCGAAGTTACTACAAGAAGCTGAGGAGGAGCCAAGTGCTTTGACACGAAGGATAAACCAACTGGTTGAGCTTCATGAAAACAACGAACAGGTGGGGGCTAAATTGGAAAATTACCAATAGAAGATGAAATCCCTATTTGACAAAAAGGCCAAGGATCGACATTTTCAACCAGCAGATTTAGTTCTTCGATGGGACGTCCGATGGGAAGAAAAAGGTAAACACAGGAAATTTGATTCCCTTTGGTTCGACCCTTTCAAAATTTCAGAGGAAAAATAAAATAATACTTACCTACTTGAAAATATGGAAGGTGAATCATTGGAGCTTCCAGTAAATGGTTAGTTCCTCAAACTCTATTTCCATAATTAAAGGTAATTGTCTTGCACTCATTGTAAATACCAGTGTGTGTATTGTAATTATCATATGAAAATTTCAGTTTTTTGTTTAAAGTTCCACTTTCACAAAATTTTCACTTGTTTAAAAAGAATCCATGCCCAAAAAAGAGAAGTTAATAGACTACAGGTTCTCGATGCATTGCAATCCAATGCCCCATCCCTAGGTGGAGCCAATGTTGTTACCTTCTGAAGAAAGAGTTCCAGTTGTACAAAGAGGGTGAAAGAATAGAGAATTTTTCAACCAACTTCCAGGCCACAAAAGAACGTAAATCTAAATCATACCCCCTCCAATGGATAGTGCTCAGAATAACCTTTCCAATGGTATGTGGAAGTCCAAAAATGGACTCCTGGGTCAGACGTTAGTGAAGATTGAAGCTACCCTTTGAAAGCCATAAAACAAAGAGAAAAGGACCAAGGGTAAGGCTTATCGCAAAATCACAAATCAGAGTTTTGAAAATGCAACATCAAGAGAGGGCACAATGAACTTGTGATCGCCGATATCGAAATTCGATGATCAGAGGTCCATGGCACATAGTCTATCACGCATTGAAGGTATTGGCAATGACAAATGAGTAGGCAATCAGAGATTTGGGGTGAATCGACATATCGACGATCACAAGTACTAGAGGGTACAACCAAATATGAAGCCATGAAAACACTGAAGGATGATAAGGTTAAAAATTGTTGAGATTTGGGTCTCTACTGTTAAAGCATCGAGGAGGGTTGATTGCAATTAATAAATGAAATCAGTTGCAAAACCAAAGAAGGATGATCCTTTCTCTCTTCTCTAATAGGCCACGTGGCAGAATACTATTTGTCTCGATAAACCCATGTTGGGACTGATGTCATCATGACGTGGTAGTATGGAGGACATATGGCATGCTGATTTGGTGTTTTTAGGGGTCACAAGAGGCCAAAATAGGGTGACACGTGTAACCACTCAAAAGGTGACACGCAAAAAAGTATGATGCCATCTCGCAAATCGGTGATTGGAGGCCCTGAATCATCGCATATCGCAATCGCAAGAGTTAGGAGGGTGCAACCAGAGACATGGATTAGAAAAGTCTGGATTGCCGATCTCCGATATAAGGCTAAGCACCAGGTCACTAGCCCTAGTCATATGAGAAGGAATGCAAAAAGGGGCTAAACCATAAAGGGCCTAAAAATCCCAAAACTTGCCTATTTTGTAATGTTTGTAAGTGCAAAGGGCTAATCACGAAACACCCAATATCGTGGGCCCAAAGTGAGGTGGATAGGTGGCATAAGGCGGGTCATATGATAACGTGCGCTTTATGTATCAAACCAATGGTTGGGTGAAGAAGTTGTTAAAGATATTTTGTATTAAAGACTTCATGCTGGCCCTCCCTTAACATCTTTCCATGTGGGCTAAACCACGTTGCATATCGCAATCCCAAGAGTTGGGAGGGTGCAATCATAGGCAAGGATTAGAGGTTGCTGATATTTGAGCTTCAATATTGCAAAAGGGGCCCAGGCGCATATGTAGTATGGTTCTACGTATTATGCGTTGGGACCAGTTACAATGCAATATATCGAAGAATTGACCCTCATCCCAGCTAAAGGGATTTTAGCTCCAGAAGGCTTAGGCCTTGAGTCCCCAAGTTTCTACCATGCAGTTTTCACCTAAGCCCCCAGGGATAAGGCATAAGGGGCCAAAGGATATCGAAGATCATAGCGTTATGAATCTTGTTCAGTTTAAAGTTCTCGAACTGCCTGATCCCCGATACACTTGCATGATTGTTTCATGGGGCATGATTGGTTCTGTTGGCTGATAAAGAATGTAAGAAGGGATAGACGAGTTGGTAGCAGTGTTCAGAATTTGTTGTGACCATCATGGGTGATCATTCCCGCTTCCTAAAAGAAAAAAATTAAAGCTGTTAAGACCGAAAGCAATAGGGAACCGACCGAGAGAGCATGAAGCATGATGTAGCAGAAACTTAGTTGAAGCAAAGGCCAGCAAAGAGAGCAGCGTGGAGATATTTTCCATAGGACCATCATTTTTGTTCACTTGTTAGTTATGTTTTGTTGTTTTTGATTGATATTGTTATTCTGTTTTATTTCCAAGAAAGTAGCTTTCTATTGTAATAATTGGAGGTGACAGAGCCAACACATTGAGACAGATAGTCATGTAGGATGTTGGGAGCTCTAGCCTCAGATATTTTGTAATTTTCGTGTTCTCCCTCTCCTTATAAAAGGGACTAAAAAAAACTTAGAAAAGGTTATGAATCCTAAAGATTAACTACATGTTATTTCTGAGACTGTATGAATTCAAGACTTTCATCTTTCAGAATATTAATGAAATGGTGGTGATTCCTGCATCCGAGTACTACAGTATGTTCCCTCTCTTTTTAAATTCCTTTATGTTCACATTTCTTCTTTGATTTCATATAATTGTAGCTTCTAGAAATATTTCATATGTTCTTACAGATTCATTTGTATTGACTTGTTAATGCACATGCCTGTATGTATCTTTGGGATTATATCTTTAAATAAGCACTCCATGAATCATAACACCCAATCCTCTTTCGTCCATTATGTCTTTATTTAACTCATATAAGTGTAGAATTATTGAAGTCTCAAGCTCTACATGATGATTTATTCTATCTCCTTCTCTTCTTTCATTACTCTGCAAAAGTTGATTAAACTATAGGTCCACGAACTACTCGACCTCCACTAGTTCATACATATATTTATGTGAATTGTACATGTGAAAGAGTGCTAGAAATACATGGCTTATGTCCTTAGATGAATGAACCAACCCATGTTGTTTATTGTATGTATTTACATATGTGTATAAAATGTATATGATGTCTCTATTTTCTTGAAAATCATATGAGACACATGAAATCTAGATGTTACTAGGCACTGGTCTTGTAAGCAATCTGCGACTGTCTCTGGAAGTGACAACACACCCCATCACCTCCCATCACATTTAAGAGGGAGGGTTGGTGTGGCCAAACCACCCCATGTAACACAAAAAGAAAAAACCATTAACACCTTTCATTCTTATGACAAACAACTCTCTTCTCGAACACTTTGGGATGAGAGACCTTGCTCTCTGGCATGGGGGATTTATTGGGGGAGAAATACCATACCACATGTGTTAATATTGGAGGATATATATTGGGGAAAAATTACATAATATATTGAGCATATAATATGGGGTAAAGGGTTTTTATACTGTTAGGTATAAAAAATGGAGCTCAAATTTAATGAAAAAATATAAAGGGGTATTAAAAATGTTAATGAAAAAATGGATACCTACAATATCTAGTGAATGTAGGGGTTTCTACATTGGGAAGGTGTATTGGGTTTGTATTGGTAGTGGGTTAAATAATGTGATTTTTAGAGGTATTTTCCAATATGTAGTCAAATTAAAGGTATTATTTAGTATTCCATTCACGCACGTGATATGTCATAGGTTCATTGAGTGAATACCCTGTGCAGGCTGACTCCAACTCAAGGGAGTATGACACTTTCGCCCATAAAAAAATTCGAAGGGGATTATTTTGAGGGTTTCCTGATAAGTTATAGGAAAAATCAACTAAATGCAAATATTATTCCCACTTCATGGGTTGATCCACTACGTACATGTGTAGCATGTATTCAAGGATTTGATTGATCCTTTTAATTTTTCTATCTATCTATGGATGGTATGCAGTACTGAAGTTCAACTGTGTGTCCATTCCTGCAAATAATATTTTCCAAAAGTTGGAAGTAAGCTTCACATCCTTGTCAGATATAATAGTTTTTAGTATTCCATGTAATTTGTAAATTTCTTTCATAAAAATTTATGCCACATGCACAACTTTATAAGTTGATTGCACAAGTATAAAATAAGCAACTTTTGTCAATTATCTACTACAACCATAATTGATTCATGTTTTGGTTTACTCCTAGGTCATCCAATGATAAAATTTAGTGAAATTATTTCCCACTTCCATTCTAGTATAGGAAAAAGATTCAACAAACCTACAAAATGTTGATGTTCTACCTTTACCTTTTGACAATCCTGGCATTTCACTAAGTACACAACTACCTCCTTTTTCATTGTGTGCCAAAAGAATTATTTTCAAAGTGCTAAAATAATTTTTTCATAACTTTGATGAGCCAATAAAGGCCTCTTATTGTGTTCATCAAGAATTAATTGTTTTATTTTGGGCACATCAAGGACATAAAATATGTCTTTAAATGTTAATAGGTCATTACCATTAATTGCATATTTTGCCTTTTTTAATTGATTAACATCATTTTTCATTTTTTCCCAAATCTAATTGTACTTTTTATCTTCCATTTTTTTTTGTTCTACGAAATATGTTTTAGCACTGCTTATGGATACCTCAGAAAACTACTTCAAACTT
Organism: Pinus taeda; assembly: GCA_000404065.3. NCBI lineage: Eukaryota > Viridiplantae > Streptophyta > Pinopsida > Pinales > Pinaceae > Pinus > Pinus taeda. The sequence goes on from APFE031754913.1 coordinate 69,639, forward strand.
CGACTTATCACATCAAATAATTTAGATTCCTTCCCCTTAATATGTTTAATGTCAAAATCATACTTTCTTAAGAAAGCCATCGATCTAGCTTATCTAGAATTTAAGTTAGGATGACTGGAAAAATATATTAAACTAAGATGACCAATGACTAATGTGAATTTCTTACTAATTAAATAATATCACCACATTTTTAGTGTGTATATGACTACAACCATTTCTAAATCATATACCACATAATTACTTTCATGGTATTTTAACTTTTTGGACTCGTAGACTACCACATGATTTTCCTGCATTAATACTCCTCATAATCCTTCTAAACAAGCATCAATACAAACTCTGAAATCTTTTTCAGGGTTAACTATTTTAAGCACAGGTGCGACAGTGAACACATGCTTCAACTACAAAACTCTCTTGACATTTCTATGTCCATTCAAATTTGAACCCCTTATTCTGTAAGGAATTTATGGGGTGAGACAATTTAGAGAATTCCGCAATGAATCTATGAAAATACCTCGTAATAACCATAAATGATCTAACATCTACCACATCCTTGGGAACTAGCTAGTTAAGAATTACTTTAAACTTTTTAAGATCCATAACTATCCCATCCTTAGAAATTACATGCCCCAGGTACTGTATTTTATCCTAGTAAAATTCACTTACTGAAATTAGCATAAAGTTAATGTTCAATAAGTGTTTGCAACACTATTTTTAAGTGTTGTTCATGTTCCTCTAGTGTCTTGGAATAAATTAAAATATAATCGATAAATATCAACACAAATTTATCCAAATACTGACTAAAAACACTATTCATCAAACACATAAAAGTAGTTGGTGCATTCGTAAGTCCAAACAAAAGCACAATAAAGTCATAGTGTCCATGCCTAGTTCTGAAAGTCGTTTTAGAAATATCTTCATATTTAATCCTTACTTTATGGTATTTAGAGCTTAAATCTATTTTAGAGAAGATAATGGCTCCTTTAATTTGATCAAATAAGTCACGTATTCTAGGCAATGGATATTTGTTTTTAATTGTTAACTTAGTTAACTGTCCGTAGTCAATACATAATCTGAATGTACCATACTTCTTTTTCACAAATAAATCTAGTGCTCCCCATGGAGAAATACTTGGTCTAATATATACTTTATGTTGTAATTATTGAAGCTACATTTTACCCTCCATTAGCTCTCGCACACTCATTTTGTAGAGTGCTTTAGACACTGATGTGGCCCACAATATTAGCTCAATTGAGAAATCAATGACTCTTTTAGGTGGCAATCCGATAATATCATCTAGAAATACATCCTTGTATTCTCGGATAACTTCTAAGTCATCCAAGGTATTGGTTTTCATTTCTTGTGAATGATCCTGTACTTGAATAGAAAACAACTCACACCTTTTTAACTATAAGGTTGATATATGCCAGATATAAATGGGTTTGGGTGTACTTTTTACAATCTATATCTCTCCACTTTCCATGGTACATGTAATAGCATATCTAAACAGTTAACAATTTCTTTATTCCCCTCCATCCAATCCATCCCCAGCAGTATATAATAGGATCCAAAAGGAAAAATATTTAGATTTATGGTTGTTTTATTCCCATTTAACTCAATGAGACATGCCTTTACCCAATTGGTAACATTCCTCTTAGTGTCAGTAGCCAATTGGACCAACCAAGAGTTCTTGTATTTTTCTGAATTTAATTTACATTTTCCCACTATCTAGGGACTAATATAACTCAAATTGGCACCTATATCTATCAAAATAAAAACAACTTGGTTAAAAGGAATAACCTCTATCTCAACCATCATGGATTGGTGCTCAACTTGACGCTCCTCCACTTGGTGATTCTGTGAACACTTCGGGCCACATCATTTATGGTGGAAGCCTCCTCGATATTTTGAAAATTTTGAACAAATTTCACTTTATAAAGGAAATTCTATAGAAGGTGAGTCTCCCCATACTCCCAACACTTCAACAATTCTCATTCGTTCCCATTTTTTTTTGGTTTAGATTTATTTATTTAATTCTAGTTTAAGTTTGATCCTTTTGTAACTAATTATCATTTCTATTGAAATTCCAAATTTGGCGACCCTTGCCAAATTTTTTAAAAGAGACAAATATAACCCCTTTTCCTCCTCATGCAAATCAATCCTTCCTTTTACTAGACCACAATTTTACATTTTCATTTCTTTGTTTAACCCACTAATAGTAGATTATTTCCCTTCGGATGGATTCACCCATTATATTTCGGTTATCATATTCAATTTTCTCTTTAATTGAGAGAGGAAGGCAATTGATAAATCACTACTACAGTTTGGATTTTTATTCAAGAATATAAGGAACATACCTCAAGAGGTGAGTAAATTTCATCACCAGTTTGTCCATGGTAATTTGATCAAGTCTCAATTCATGAAATTCTTTTTCCTTGTCATCATAAATCTTTCAGTTAAATATTTTTCCTTGAAAAATATTTGAAATTCTTCTGAAATAACACCCTTGTCTTCTAAATTATGCACAATTCCGACTTCTTGCCACCATAAATATGACTTGTCTTGTAGCTGATATGTAGCTAATTTAGCCTTCAAATTAATGGGATAATCATAAACTTGGAATTATTAGTTATTATTGAGTAATCATGCCTCTGTTGCTTCCTCTGAATCTCCGTCATAAGTTGGGGGCCTAATTTTCTTGAATTCCTCTTACATCTCTACTTTTGGTTTCTTCCCTTAATTAGAAAGAATTTTAGCCATTTACACTCCTCCACATCCTCAAATTTATCATCTTTACCCTCATCTACACTCTCAAGGTTATTTATTTTGGAGGTTTCCCCCTATTTTCCTCTTCTACTATTAGTTCCATAGTTTTTTGATTGGATCTATCTATTAAACTTTTAATAAGTTTTTCTTGTTCATTGCTGACCTTTAGCATCTTCCCATTATTTTAACAAAGCCTAGCCAACTCCATCCTCAAATCTCGAACTATGTTCAATAATTCCATGGTAAGCAATGGTGTTTGTTCTTCTAATATACCCAAATTTGGTCTTCTCCTATATGTGTTCCTATAGGTGGTTCCACCATCACTTTGTCTACTTCTTCTCTTTACTTTCTCTCTTTATGTAAAATAGAGCATTTATTTTGTTAAACAAAAAATTATGATTGGGCTCATAGGCCAAAGTATAGTAACTAGGCTTTGATACCATCAGTGATGTGCCTACAAAAAAATATTATATTATTTTAAAGAAAGAAAGTCAATATAGCATATTTAATTTATCCAATTCATAATTTCCTTGTTATTTCTCAAGCAACATTTTCTGTCTCTTTTGGTGCAGGGCTTCCATAACAGGTCACAGGGCTTAGGGCAAATGAGACTAGGCCTTAGATATTTGTGCATGTATAGATTCCTTTGAGAATATTAAAACCCTCGACTTGTAGAACTTGATTTGTGTTTACCACTGTCCAAGCACAAAATTTTCTTGAGTCTGTCAGCATTATGTGAATTATAAAGTGTAGTCTTTTGAAATTACTTTGTAATACTATTTTTTTATTCTCTTGGCGTAATTCGAGCATTATTAAAGTTTGATTATCCTCTTGTTTTTTATATGAAGTATTAATGCTCTTTATTTTTATGAAAGGAGAACCAAGACTATATACTCTGTAACTGAAATTTGTTTTAGAAATACTTTATCATTTTTATTGTGTGTAATGATATGTTTTAGGATGTCAATATTCTTGATCTATGACACAACTTTAATGCCTTTGGTGGTTTATGTTTAGTATTTCTCTTCCTGATATAGTACTCCTTAATTACAACATGAAATCTTTGCTCCTAATTTATACACATGCTTATATTTCATTGAATGTTAAATACAAAAGACTATTGGTTCTGTCTTATTGTTTAGTTTTACTTACTCTTATATACTTACTCTTATATATATATATATATATATATATAATATATATATTTTGTTGGGTAGGGGTCCTTGGGTTCCAAGTTTTTGTCTAAGTCATGTTAAATTTCCTCATTTTTTAGGAGTGGAGCATGATTCGCGTAGAGTTCTAGGAGTCAAAGGGGCTTTAGGGCAGGTCAAAGGCCCTTATTTTGTAAAGGGATGGGATAAATTCAACTATTTTAAGTTCCACCCATGGTTTGTGGACCATGGTATTTTAAGGGAAAAGGATATATAAAGGGTTGTCTTCATAATTAAAAGAATAATTCATATGAGGTTATGTGATGATATGATTTTGAGTATGTAATTGTGATATCTTTCTATATTTGGGTGAAGGGGAAGGCTCCTGTAGTTGTGTGTGCAAAGACCTTGGAAAGTTTGCAGTTGTGTGTGTAGGCCCCTACAGTTGCGTGTGCAGGGTTAGAAAGATTGTAACTATGAAGATTTGAGATAATAAAGAAGAATTTGGAACGTATATGTGTAATTTTATATGTTCGCGTAGTTTCTGTAATTCTACATAATTAAGGTTTGCTTTTGTTATTTCTTATGTAATTGCATTGCGAAGATTTAAATACTGTTTTATATGATAAATAATGCATGTTAGACTAGTTAGGCACAAATTGCAAGTCAATTAAGTAGGAAAACACTCTACAACTGTAACAATAAGGTTAACGGTTCATGAAGGTTGGATTAAGCCCTAAAATGAAAGAAACCCTACATCCACATTGCATAGCCCCTCTGGATGCAGAAACCTGGTTCTAGCATCCCCCAATATTTCCTCGGGTGAGACTGCGGTCTGTGCTACGCGGATCATTACCGAAAGGGAAGGTAATAGGTTTTGTTGGTTAGTGCAGCTAACTCTGAACCTGGGTTTGAGCCCCTCAAGAAAACACACACACACACACACACACACACAAACACACACACATATATATATATATATATATGGAAATCCTTACACACGGAGGATGGTGTACATGACTCCTCGGTTTCGGGTTTCTGGACTTCTGTTCCTCTGAAGGATTTTGTCACTTGATGAGGAATGCATTCTAGTTGAAGGTTAACCTAAGAGACTTTTTTTAGTGTTAACTCATGGTCATGCTAGCCCTGTCATGTGCACACATACACACACACACACATTTGTGCTTTAAGAAAACATATCTAATACAATCCCTTCCATTGGGCTCATGGTTGTCAGTAGAGCATCGATTCCAAGATTAAGATAAATATTTTCTTTACCATAAATAAAGAGCCTATTTCATAGAAGCAATGATAATAGAAAATAAACCCTTTCTGGTATAATACCATGTAGTCATTAGTACTTGCATTCATTCCTTTTTCCTTCATAGAGATACAAGTAAATCTTAGAATTTAACTTCTCGTTAAATATTAACAAAATAATCTAGTTACTTATCTATTCTTCTAAAAATATTATAAGATCTACCATGCTCCTCCCAACTAGTGAACTGTTGTCTGAACAATTCCCCCAGAGCTCCAGACTCATTTCTGTCATGAAATAAAATTAGTTATCTTTCACAGTTTTTCCTCCTCAAGCCCTAACAACTTCTTGCTAAATATGGGCTAAATATTTATCAATGTAGGGACGATATTTCTCTCCTAATGGAACTTCCTTTCTTTCTAGATTTCCTTTCTCTCTAGAAATATTAATTTCTAAATCATCTTCTTCCACTCATGACCTTTCTCTCTCGTCATGAAAGTTATGGTGGTAGGGAAAATCGTTCCGTGGAAGATGGAGGATTTATTTTATTTTATTTTATTTTTGTTTTTTTTTTCTTTTTTCTTTTTTCTGTGTCAACTTTCCTTCTTGGACCATAACTAATTTCTAACTATTTCTTGATAGTTGGGATCCTGACTACTCACGTGGTGTCTCCTTTAATATTTTCAAAATAACAATAATTAAAGTAACAAATTTTCATTATAGTAATAAATATTTACATTCTCATAAACTCTTCAACTTTAATTTTTAGCTTCACGACCATCATGCATACTTATGACCATAAAAATCATAAATTTTGATAAGAGTTAATTTTATTAGGGGCACTACAGGGGAATCTCCATGGTTAAGAATATTTTACATGATTTTTCATATTTATATATATATATATTTTTGTTAACTCATACATTTTTTTTTCTTAAATTAATAATAATAACAATAATAATTTCCCTGGGTGTGATGACCAAAGTGGAAAAATGGAGGAGGAGTGTGTTTCCACCACCCCACGAGCCAACGATACACATAAACATGCCTTGGAGAACATTTAAGCATTTCATAATATGCCAATGACCATCATAGTGCACCGTCTCTTAAGTTTTCTCTACATTCATTACCATAGATGGTTACCTATGTGAAAAGGAATTTCAAGAGATTTGCATAGGTATATTATGGATGACAATATAAATCTCACACATCGGTCTAATCAATGAAATCCTATTAATCCTTCAACAATCAATGACAAGCCATCAATGGTAATCTCATCAAATTATACATGTCACACAAGGATTTTTGTTGGAGACATGAATATGTATTTCATTATCAAATATTCACTTTGGAAATTGTAACACCCCCATCCACCCCATAAACCATCCTAAGGGCAGAAGAAGATGTTATTGTCATTGACCTGGCCTCCAAATTATTGTTATGGAAATGGGGCCTTATGATTTCATTTTTCAAACTCCTTGAAACTAAAATCTAATACCACCATCATGTTCAGGTCATTAAGAGCTTTTTGAAAATTTTAAGCTTCTGGATCAAAAGTTATGGCCATTCAAATTTGGTCCATTAAATCCATGCCAATTCATCTTATTGTTAGCCACGTGGCATCTATGTGGTTCCCGCATGGAACCCAAATGGTCCCACGTTTTGCCCATGTAGTAGTGTTCCACGTCTCAAAGGAGGCCCATGTCATCATACCCTTCCACATGATTGCTACAATGGGATTGCCATGTGACCCTTTGTTACACAGTATTTTGTCACATTCCCAACTCTGTACTTGAAGTGTCATCCTTTGTATCATTGCCATCAAAAATGTTGTAAATAAAAAAAAGTTGTGTAAACTCATTCACCATGAGTTATATGCTCAACATATTGCTGAAGAGATGGATAACTAATGTCTTGAAGTAATTCTAGAAAAACTTGTGAAAACCCCTAATTTGCAAGACCAACACTAATTTTAGTAGGCAAATCCGTGCTGGTAACCTTTTGTATAGCTAGTGACTAGCGCTGGCAGCGCAACTTTTGATAGGAAAATCCGCACTGGTCCTCTTCAGTTAGTTTCTCCAAAAATGGAGCAGAAGCTTATCTTACTAGAAGCCTCAAGAACGACGAGCTAGTAGTTGTTGGAAGAAGATATGGTAGAGTACTCCCATTTAGAGCCCTTAATCCTAACTTTAGGGATCTTACCTTTAGGATAAGGTCCTTCTTCCCCCTTTGGTGGATCTCTAAATCCCTCTCCCTCACTATAAATCCGTTCTTCAATTTCCTTAATGGGTTGGTCATTGCTGGTTGCCATTATTCTGCTCAATTGTGCTTAGATGCTGCCATTTTGGTGAGAGAGGAAAGGAGAGATTGTTAAGTTTTTCTTGGACTTGGAACCATCTTGAAGGAGGCCTTCAACATTTGGGCACCTCTTGCATGCTTCCCTCTTTGATTTAATAATTAATTAAAATCATGTTTTACTTCCAATAAGATTCTCATGATAGTTTTCTTAGTAAAATACTCCTTGATATGTTGTATAACTTACATTAGAATGCATATTCTATGATCTCTCTTGTTGTTGTCTTTTGATCTCTCTTCCAGGTATTTGGATGCAAGGAATAGCGAGGAGCAAGCTTGGGAGCTAAGGGATCGAGATCATCATCAAAGGTCGAGCGCATAGGAGATAGGTAAACCATCTCCCTTTCTCATTTGTGATTCTGATTTAGGTTAGGGAAGTTTCCTTGTTTTGTCACGGTTGTTACTAGACCCACACATTGGGCTAGAGGGATCACTTCTATCCGTAGAAGGGATTGCATAGTTAACAAATTGGCGACTCCGCTGGGGAAGCCTACATCCTTTTCAACCTGTTTTCATTTTTTTCCTTCTTGTTAAGTTTGACCAACTGTTGAAAGACCCTGTCTTTCCTTGTAAAGTCGCGCTAAAAACCCTGTCTTCCACTATTTTCCCGCATTGAAGACCAACACAGGTTTTGCTATGAAAAGTAGTGTTGATCACCCTGTCAGCATAGGTTTTTCTATATAAAGTAGTGTTGGTCCTTGAATGTGAGAATTTTTAGGGTCTCTACTAAAAAATCTAGCGTGTCCTAGTCTTTGAGGTCTCTTCTCTGCTTTATCTGCATCAGTCTCGGTCTGTATGCTTCTAATTTCTTTGTGGAATGCAAAATATTGTCTCTTACTTGAAGTGGTAAAAAATCAGATTTTGATTGAGTTTTTTCAAGTTTTGAGTCGATTAAGATCCTTGTTTACTACTTGTGTGCTTGAGAATTATTGATTGTTTTGTTAATTAAACAATGATTTCTCCTTTTCATTGATTAAAGGAATCAATTTTGCATTGAATCAGTTTTCATTTTGAAAAATTTATTTTTCGTTAAAATTGCATTAGATCACTTGCATGAAAAGTTATTTTTTGGAATTAAGTATTGGAAATAGATCAAATTTTTCAATAATTGAAAACTAAATGGTGAATTAGTTGCATTAAATCATTTAAAGCAAAAAGGAAATCATAATTCATATAAGTGCATCTTAGGAAAAGTGAAAATCATTTTTACTTTTTGGCATTGCATTTGGAAAGTGAAAGTGAAAGATATAGCTAGGAATGATTTGTTTGCTGCATTCTTCATTGTTGCATCATTATTTGAATCTTTTACCTTACTAGATTAGCTTTCATCGAAATGGAAAGAATCCTTTTCTCATGATAGTTGCATCATAGGAGTTTAGGTGACATCTTTTTGAGCCTTAAAACTAAAACTTAATTGAATATAAACTTAAAATTTACCTCAATTAACCTAAGGAGCATTTGTCATTAATGAAAAACATTTATAGGTCTAGGCTAGAGACGTGTTCTGACGTTGTTAAATGTAGGAGCTGTCATTATTTCCCAGTGTTTTATCCTAGGGTTGAAATCTCGTTCCATGTATGGAAGTGTATAGGACCGTTCTCCAATACTTTTAGGTATATCGGAGGCGCTCCACGCATGGTAAGTATATGGGAATGCCCTCATCGAATGGTTACACATTAGAAAACACTACTACAGACTGCACTCCCACGTACAATCACGTATATATTGGGAGCCCCCTATAGTTTTCTATCCATCCATAGGTAACCAAGTCGGCCATCTTGTAAACATGATACACCAAACACAACGTTCGGGGATATTTCCTGCCTAAACTTCTTGGTTTCCCAGGAGGTATTCTGCAGTTCACGGATACTTGGTAAACCCTTTTTGCCTAGCTTACCCCTTTTTTTATTTTGTTGTGGTAATTTCTAAAATCCATTAATTGACTGTGAAAAACCATCCTTCCTGTGGAAATATTCCTTAGTAGATCTTAGGTTGAGAATAATGGCAACAGTTCCAAAGTTCACCAACGATGGAAACCCTTCTGACATGAATCCTAGTCCTTATCCTTCTTTTGGAAATGTTGGTGCTCCCTATATGGCAATGTTGTCCCTTCCCGATTTTACCATTTGTTTTCTAGTCTTGTTATTTTCGACCCCTATGGTTTCAAATGCCCAAAATGCTCCTCAACCAGGCTCTCCTCCACCTGAACCATATCAATCTCCGGTTGATCTTAAAGTTTTCCCTTCACCTTCTTCGCTCGTTCGGTATTCTTCCTCTTCTTCTTCTTCATCTAGTGAAAACATATAAGTTAGTAACCAGGTGGATAAGAAGAAGAAGAAAATGAAGATTAAGTAAGAAAAATAATAAAAGGGGCAACCAAGCAGTCGATTCTACTGATGCAATTGATGTTGAGAAACATTCCAATCAACCTCATAAAGTGAAATTCCCTTACAATATTTGTAAGGGTGAACACATTCTTCGAGAATGCCCTGATATTCCTAAGATATTAGAAGTGTAGTCCATAGGTTCACATCGACCTTTGTAATCAACCTATGGAGATTATGTTGGTGATAAACCTTCAACTAGTGATAGTAAAGAAACCACTGGTTTGTGAAACTAGAGATTCTAGGTTCGATCCTCTGCGGAGTCGCCAATTTGTTAACTAGGCAATCCCTTATATGGATAGAAGAGATCCTTCTAGCCCAATGTGTGGGTCTAGTTACAACTGTGACACAACAAACAAACTCCCCTAAACTAAATTAGAATGAAAAATGAGAAAGGGAGATGGCCTACCTCTCTCCTATGTGCTCCACCTTTGATGATGATCCTAATCCCTTAGCTTCTAGGCTCACTCCTCGCTATTCCTTGCATCCAAATACCTGCAAGAGAGATCAAAATACAACAACAAGAGAGATCATAGAATATGCATTCCAATGTAAGCTATACAACAGATCAAGGAGTATTGTACTAAAAAACTTATCATGAGAAGCTTATGGGAAGTAAAACATGCTTTGTATTAATGACTAAATCAAAGAGGGAAGCATACAACTGATGCCTTAATGTTGAAGGCCTCCTTCAAGATGGTTCCAAGTCCAAGCCAAAATTAACAAGCTCTCCTTTCCTCTCTCACAAAAATGGCAACATCAAAGGACAATTGAGCAGAAGGATGGCAACTAGCAATGACCAACCCATTGAGGAAAGTGAAGAACAAATTTATAGTGAGGGAGAGGGAGTTAGAGATCCACCAAAGGGGGAAGAAGGACCTCATCCCAAAGGTAAGATCCCTAAATTTAAGATCAAGGGCTCTAAATGGGAGTACTCGACCATATCTTCATCCAACATCTACCGACTGACCATTCTCGAGGCTTCTAGTAAGAGAATCTTCTGCTCCATTTTTGGAGAAACTGCCTGAAGAGGACCAGAGCAGATTTTCCTATCAAAAGTCGTGCTGCCAGCACTAGTCACTAGTTAGAAAAAAGGTTACCAGCACGGATTTGCCTACTAAAAGTAGCGTTGGTCTTGCAAATTAGAGTTTTTCACAAGTTTTTCCAGAATTACATCAAGACATTAGTTCTCCATCTCTTTAGGGATGTGTTTAGCATATAATTCATGGTGAATGAGTTTACATAACTTTTGTCACTTTACGATGTTTGTGACGATAGTGGAACAAAGGATGACACTTCAGGTACAGAGTTGGGAATGTGACAAAATACTGTGTAACACCCTTGCCTAGGGCCCATGGGTATAACCTAAGCAATGGTTGTCACATGTTCCACATTATAACAAATTTTAGGCATATCAACTTGCACACGTTGAAGGACCATATCACGAATATTCAAATTGTATTCCCCCCAACCTTAGCCCTTACTACTCAACACAACCACATTCCATTACATAAATTCTAAATGTGAGAGAAAAATCCCTTGCGTGGATAGATGGTAATTTCTTTGTCTCCCTCAATAGTCAATCTTGGCCTCTCTTCACTCGGTGCACTTCTCTTCCTCCCAAGGTCCAGAGGGCCAAGAAGTCAATACTTCCAGCTGAGTTCCAAGAAGATTCCCATCTCAAGAAGGAAACATCACCCTATTTTTCCTATGCACCTCACTCACTCTCTGCGAATACACCAAGACGAGGTCAACCCAAGATCATGTCACTATGACATCATCTCTTCCACGTGACCTCTTTCAAGAGTGCCATGTGTTACTTATTTTAGGGCCAATTTCCCTTTCGATATGGTCAAATCTAGCTATTATGTGTGTTGGCTTGTATGGGCCTAACCCAGGTTCAGAGGTGATTTAGCCAAACAAATAGCAGTACTACTGGCCCTTTTGGCAACAATCCGTGGAGCGCGGACTGAGGTCTCACCTGAAGTAGTATGGGCAGGTGCTAGAACCAGGTTTCTGCACCCTAGAGATGTCTGATGGTTTGTCGGTGGCCTGCAGTTTGACCCTGCACGCACGTCGCTACGCGCACCTATCAGTACCTCGCAGCCTACAATGCTGCGTTTGCACAACTCTGTTCGAGGTGGGATCTGTGTTACTATCCAAGTTATTAACTCGATATTATCTGATTACTTAATTTTTTTGTATGAGCCCAATTACACTTAACAAGGTTCAATATTCATATAAGTGCGCGCGACAAACAACACAATATAAATGCATAGAAAATCATACAAAACCAGATACACAGTATTTAGAATCAAACTTCTCTTTACTACTCTTCTTCTTGGGTTACAAACTCAACTTCGCCCTACGCACTCAGCTGCAAGGGTCCGTGCACTTAGCTGCGGACTCTACTATGCCTCTGTGCACTCAGCTGCAGAGCCTCTTCCTACTACTACGACCCAATACACTTAGACTTCTTCTCTATCCGCTACTAGATCATTACATTAATCCATCTCCCGTCATCTCTCTTTACAAATTAGAGACTTGCTCTTATTTATACAATCCCATGGTCCGTGGACCATGGGTAGGCCGACATGACATTACATTACCTTACAACACTTAGGGCGGTCAACCTTATGACTCAATATACATTTCGTGCTCTGCGCCCGCAATTCGCGGAGTCTTACAACATATTTGACCAAAACTTGGGCTCTGAGCCCCAAAGCATGCTGTGGGGGGATTCCATGCCCAACATACCCCCAACACAATCATCATGACTCACCCTCGAGTCACTCTGTCGACACGGAGATCTTGGTGTGGAGTCCCTCCAACTGGTCCCAAACGGCCTGAATGTTGGCAGAGCACTCGGCTGCTTCCTGCTGCACCTACTGCATTCTGTCTTCTAAGCCCTCTGTTTCCAGGGTACTGCATCCCCTGAATCTACACGAGCTTTCCTTCGATATCTACTGTGATTGTGAAGGCTTCATCAATCCATGGTTGGACGCGTGCTTTGAGAACGACTTCCTTATGGCGTGCCATGTCAACCTGCTCTTTCAATGCCTTGGCTTGCTGCATCTTTGCAAGCCGCTGAGTAAGGACTACTGTTTGTGCAATCCCTCTGATGTTGTCATATTGTTGCTGGAGCTTGCGTGCCTCTGTCTCCAGTTGCTGAATGTTGGGGTGCTCCTGCAACGTCGTGAGGACCTCAGGCGCCTGCTCCAATATGGTGGTATAGTCGCGCACTGCACCTCCAATCTCTTCCATCCTTGCTATAATAGCGTTGGCATGCTTCTCTCTGACCTCTAGGAGAGTGGAAGGCTGTGCCTTCAACCACAGTTTGACAATCTGGAGATTCAACTCCAGCTGCACCTTTGTTGTCTCTTCTCTAGCATCGCAGACTCCACTTGCTAGACTGTGAATCCACACTTCTACCAGTAGATCTACTGCTATAGCCAGCTCTGGGACGTGTCAGTAAGCATCATCTTCCGTCTACACCAACTGTTTGTTCTGTAACACTAGCTTGCCGCGTTGCAAGCTAAGGTGTTCTATATTAATCTTCTGCTCACTTAGAACCTGGATCGCACGACTCTCCCTGGTGCACATCTCTGCTGTTATTCCATCTTGTAGCTGATAGAGTGTTTCTTGGGGAAGGGTAGCTAGATTAAGGCCAAGGCCTTTCATCATGCCAACTGTCATTCGGTCCATCACATCTGCTGATACCAACGCTCCTTTTGGCAACACTATTGTGTTGGCCATCCTCGCGTGCAACACTGTTGAAGTGCCCACTACTACGTGGGTAGAAATGATACCTTCTTGAGGGGGCCACACCTTTAACTCCTACAGCTGCATCCTGAGGGCCCCCAACACATTCTGCTGCTCCATCATGAAGCCTTGGAGTGCTTCACTAGTGACATTGTGAACCGTCTTGCCGATGTCATGGAGGTCACCTTCAGTTAAGGTGATCGGGTCGATGGCCAGCTTCAAGGCCTTGACCTTTTTTCTGGGACTTGATCTTTCTGTGACGCGCAACCGTTTGAGTTGGGTCAAGGTGGTTCTTGGGTCTGCACTCTCTTTTGCAAAGCCCGTGTCCTCTACCTCCGGTTCTATATACACTGCTTGGCCCTCCTCTGCCTATACTATTTCGGCCTCTGCTGTTTGCGCTGCTGCTGCTTCGGCTGCCTTCTTCTACTCTGCGGCTGCCTGTGCCGCTTCGCGGGCTGCCCTGACCTCGGTTGCTGCTTTTTCGTTGCGCCTTTTCTTGGCCAGTTGGGTGACACGCTACTTGGCATCATCCTTCCCTTTTTGCATTGCTATCTTATCCAACTCCGCCAAATCTGGGGTGCGCCATTTGGGATGCCATGATTCTAACACTATAAATATCGCGTTGTCAGTAGCTATGAATGGGAGCTTTGTCCACTGTTGCACCAGATCCTTTCATGCCTTGATGTAAATATTGTGCATGTCTGCCTTGAAGTCTACAAAGCTTCGCAGACTATTGTGCACTATGGGGGACAGGCGCGACCTCCTATTAATCCACATCCAGATGCTTGCCTCCATGAGCACCCAGAAGATCTTTGTATCATGAATCCACTTTGCGTCCTTGGTAGCCCAAAGTGACAGATACTTCGTGGCCTCTAGTAAGTCACGCTTAATGCTCAGGAACTAACTATCCTCCAACAGTTCTCCCGCTACCAGCAAAATGGACAAGAGAAACCACGCGTAGTGGAAGGTCTTACCCTGCTTCTAGGCTTCCTTGCAGTTGATCAAGAATTCCTCACAGAGGAACTTGACCCAGTTGATTTGGACGCCCTCTGTGCATTGTTCGGCCAACATAACTATTGGTGCTGATACTTCATCTCCGCAGCATTTTCTCATTACCTTCTCGGCCAGGAGTTGGGTGGCTACGTGCACCCCTTTATCCTTGATATAGCTGATGGCGTAACCCCTCTTTTTCTTCTCGAGCTTATATTTTTCCTTCATGGCTTCTGCGAGAGCCAAATCGCTGCTTTTTCCTGCTATCATCGTGGGGTCCTTTCCATTATAGGGAAGCCGAGAAATTATGTGGATGAGATTCGTCGTGATGGGAATAGGCCCCTCCAGCCATAAGTACCCAGCATGCACCAGGAAAAGCAGCTGCCTGATGATGAAAATGACGATGGGTGGGTGGTGAAAGTGTGGTATCCATAGTAGATGAAGAAACTTGACCTTATCCACACCACGTAGCCATTTTCGCGGTTGTAATGTGATCACTAGCCCCTTCGTATTCTGTTTCATTAGGCTCTCCGTCTCTAAGTGTGGGAACTTCTCACTGTCTGTGAGGTCCCAGTCTTCAAAATTTAGGGTAGGCACACGTCCTAGGAGTGGACCCTCAAAGTTAATTCCATCAGGGAGGAGCGGGGTCTGGATCACACTCTTCATTGCATCCAGATCCTTTGGTACCTTAGATTTCCACTTTCGCGGAGGGACATACTCGGGCAATTTTACTGCAAAGTGCATTGGTTGGATGTCTGCCTCCACATCTTCTTGCTCTTCAACCTCAGCAATAAGAGCCTGTAAGTCCTCCTTCTCTTCATCTAACTTAATGGTGACAACCTTGCCCTTTTCCTCCATTGATAGCTTACAGAACTGTGGATTCCTCGGGTACATGCAGACTGGTCCCTTTGTCTGCTTATCTTCTTTCGGTCTCGACGTCCGAGGGGACTTCAGGATTTCTGGTGCGACCCTAGTATCTTCCAGAACATCGTGTACCATGTGGGTTGGCGCGGCCTCGTCGGTGGTTCCTTCTTCAAAGCCCAAACCTGCCTTGGTATCTGTCATCTTGTCTATATTGTATGCAGTCTTTCGTGAACCTAGGGGCTCGAATATCGCTCGACACTCAACACTCTGTGCTCTATTCAACCGCTCAATTCTTAAGTGAACAAGTGTTGTCTCGTGGCTAACCCATGGAGTTTTATAGCACCTTTTGAATTCAAATTCGACTGTTCCCCCCAATTCCAGGCCATCAATGCTTTCTTGGCGGCAGATTTTCCAAAATCTTGCCCATAACTGTTGTCTTAAATGTCCGCCGCCCGCTCCATTTGGCTTCAAACCGGACATCCCGTCATGAATAGTGACATCAACGGTCACTTCCTAGCCTACCCACGTAGAAGCACAGTCCCCCGTGCGTGGGTGCGAACCTTGTGACATGCTGATTCTGTGCACACCTCCCTTATTGCACAACTCCCAAACATACTCTTTTATAGTCCTGCGCTCTCTTTCAACTTCCTGGAGCGTTGAGACTATGCTTCCTACGGCTAGTCAGGTGGTTGCACCACCTATGCGAGGCTTCAGCTCGCCTTCCAGTATAGTTCGTGGAAAATCCTCAATTGCTTTCGTGACAGCCAGCGTCGTGTGTTCTATCTTAGTGCGCTCCCCTGGTTACTACGTTTGGTGAGATGCGACCGTGATCCAAAAATGGGGCACTAAAGGCTTCTTGTGAGATTACAAGAACCTCTCCCACTTCCAAAGTTTAATTATTCACAAGACAACTATGATTAACCAAAGCGGAACTAATAATGTGCTTGACAATAAGGTGTATGCTTATGTTTATTTTAACTGTTTATATGCTTTAAAATCTGTTGTTTTTGTTGATATGTAAATACATGTAACAGTGCAATAGTGCAGAAAATAACAAACACATGGACAACAATATTAATTTGGAGTTCACCCAAAACTCCTGGACTACGTCCCCTTGAGCTCTAGTCAACATGACTAGGCTCTTTGGGATTATGGCATCAATTCTTTTACAAGCTCCACACTCAACTCCATTGTTTTACACAGAAATAATGGGCTTAGAACACCATCTCATCCCTGGCTCTGAGGCTCTCGGCTTTGGCTCTGGCTCTCCGCTATGGCTCTAGCTCTCAGCTCTGGCTTTGGCTCTTGGTTCTAGCTCTTCTGAGCTCTCTCTCTCGGCCTCTACATGCATTAATGGTTCACTAAACCTCCCAGCGACCTTTACCAACCTTCCAGCGACCTTTTGTAGCTTTGTTGCTGTCAATCGTGTTCTCTGGATTTTCGCTCTTTCAGCCAATAACTCTCCTTCATCGACCTCCCACTCTCGCCAACTAGGCTTTCTGCTCCTTTGAGAAATTTTTCCCGGCTCTGTGGCTTCCCCAGCTGTTTCTCTGCGTGTACTCATCCCTCTGCGGCTTTGCAACTTCTTTGCTCCTTGTCCGTTCAAATTCCCTCTGAGCGTTAAACAATCATTGTCAAACGCCTTCAGGCATGGTGGCCACCTGTTTTTAAACAAAAAGGACCACTGGCGCGGTTAAAATCCCCAGGAACACGTTTCCTTGTTTACACAGAGAAATACACTAAAAACACACAAAAACTCTTTCTATGTGACTTCAAAAATCATCGAATCCACCCTATAATCCTTTCGGATCCGCCTTTGGTCGCTATTGCAAGCCCACTGTTGATCTGGGTGATCTCTGATCCAATGGTTGATATTCATTTCGGGCGGCTTATGCGCACAGAGATTGCCCTCCCGAAAAGGCGGTTTTCTCTCTTCGGTGCCAAGCCACGTGTCGGCCAGTGTATGGGATCGGGCAAAGCCCGTCCAATACCACTTACCACCTGAGGCCCGCTCGAAATACCGCTCATTGCGAAACTCAAATAATATAGGGCTACGTCTATAAATCTTTCAGGTCCAGATTTTATCACTTTGGGCGCATTTCCTTTGTATTTCGTTTATTTAACGAAAATGCGAAAATACATAGAAAAACCCTTTTTACCGGAACTAAAAATACATATATTCGCATCCATAAACCCTTTCAGGTCCGGCTTAAGTTTCATATTGCATCGCATAGCGTAGTGGCCAAAACCCCAAATACAAAGGAATATATAGAAAATCTGATAATACGGATCTCAAAATTTATGTAATTGGGTCCATAATCCCTATCGGATCCGTGTCCTGATTGCTAATTGCAATTGCAACGGCCTGGGGGTCTACCCTTTGGGTATGCAAATCCGTCGATGCCAATATCGGCGATTGCATGTCACATTGGCCCGGGGGTCCTTCCCTTTTGGGTGTGCCGATCGCCGATCCGCCGATCAGCTGATCACAATTTCTCCATCTCATAGCTCGGGGTCCCGATACCACATGCGGGCCTATCTCCGATGCGATAAGTCGGAGGTCGCAGTCAAGGATACCTTCTGCCTCCACTTTAAGTGCTTCCCTTTGGCTATTTGCGATGAGATTTCTTTTATAAGGCCTTTTATGCCATTTTTAGGGGAAATGCCTCTTTTTTCAAAGGACAAAGGCAATCTTCTTTCTACGATAACTTTTGCATGCAAAGTCCATTTTAGCCCATTGAAGTTGTAGTAGATTCAGAATGAAACGATCTACACCATGGGATTATTTCCAGGAGCATCCTTGGACTTTCATTTTCCTCTGTGAGGAACACTTAGACTTAGGAGTCTATCCAAAATCCATTTTGGATCATACCTTCCCACGAAAAGAACTTTTGGTCTCCAAAAGGCTAATATACTGATCTGAATAGTAAATGAGAGTAACAACACCCTCTTCTTACAGATTCCATACACTTGCCTTGCATAGTGCCTCTGAACCAAAGCCTCTGACCACTTTCCTTCCTAGATGTACTGGTCCTCCTAGGAAGAACTGTCTTCCTTCTTGACCTTCCTGCAGAACTCCTGTTGAGATGGTCATAGAAGGTAGCTTGAACTTATCTGCCTTGATCATTGATCCAAGGTGGCTCAAACAAATGTGAAGTACATTTTGCTTCACAAAAAATTTCATTTGTACCTGTTTGAAACGCTGTCAACAACAACTGTTAACAACAACAAAAATACAGATAACAACTAGATGGCCTAAACTCCTGCTTCAACAAAAGAAATAGATTTCACATCTTGTGAACACCTCCATGTCTTACATCTGCATACAAATGATGGACTAGATAACAAGCCCACAAAACATGCCTTTAAAAACAAATGACCCTTCAAGTCAAGCATGTAGAAAAAGACCTTTAGGAATCTTTTTTCAAAGATGAAACACTTCATCATTATCTCCATCTTGGAGACCAAGTTAACTTCTCCCAAGTCAACATTGCATTGCATGCATGTCAAAGCAATCAACCTTGCAAGTTAATTACACATACATGTTCAAATACAAGGAAATCATCAACCTCCTTGTGTTCATGCACTTCATGCCTATGCATGCATTTAATCCTTCAACTTTCGATTAAGCACACTGTACTTTCGAAGCTGAAATGAAATATAACGTTGCAGCAACAAAGTGAGTCTCCTACTCAACTTCTCCATTCACCTTCTTGGTAAGATCCTGCAACTTGTATTTCATTAACAAAGAAATGCAAATAGATGCATCAATAGACATGCAACTTAATTGGATAAGAACTCTAACCATTTCTCACCAATCTCTTTCAAAGGTACTACCTTTGTCTGCACATCAACATCAATATGTGAATAATCCTGAGACACATCATTCATGGAAACTTCCTTTCCATTTCTTCCATCTTCTCTTTCCACCTTCTTTAGCTTTTGTGGAAGCATTGTTGGATTCAGAGTCCAACATTTTGCAGCAACATGTCCTTGCATATGGCAGTAAGTGCAACACATGTGCATCCTCTTGACAGCATGATTTGCCTTGTCCATTGGATCTTTGGCTTCTTGCTTCCTTTCCTTCAAAAGTTTCCTGCATGTGGCTATCCTCTTCCAACATCTAGAAACATGATGGTTATCCAAACCATAAAAGGAACATGCAATTCTTTTCCCATACCTATATGGAAATTTATCATGCTGAACATAATCAAAAGGAATATGATTAGAACAAGATTTATACCTTTATCTTTCACCTTTATTGCCTTCATGAGGAGGTGAATAAAATGAAGAAGTGACTCCCTTTGGAACACCATCAATCTCTTCAAGGTTGTTAGAGTATCCACAACTCTCTGGTTCAAGTGTGTGCTTCTGAACACCTGCATCCTGCAAATGATGTTTCAAGCTATTGCATTCCTTCTCAATACAATCTTCACACTCTTGGTGTAGAAGACCTATAATGCAACTCCTTCTTGGAGCTATTTTAATGGCCTTCACAGCAGCTTTGGAACTCTCTCCATAAGACTGTCCATAGCCAAGACCCAAATACCTAGGCCTTTCCTGAACTATTATTGGCTCAACAATACCTTGTGCATGTTTACCCAAGCCCTTTCCTTCATAGCCCATCTTGGACATTAGCTTGGAACCTATGCCTCTAGTATGTTATTCAAAAGAACCAATATAAGCATTCTTAGAAGAATTTGAAGAAAAACTGAAATGGTTTACCTCTTCTTCAAGATGATACTTGACCAAGGCTTCTT
>APFE031754913.1:90053-109819 GCA_000404065.3 Pinus taeda
CAAGTCTTGCTTCATGTCTCCATCAAAGAATCTTGTGATGAAGGAGGAATTTGAGGATACACTTGTAGAAGTTGTCATGCCAATGAACAAAAGAACTTCAAACCAGATTAATAAAGAGCTTATTTAAGCAACCTTTTGCAACAAACCTCTTATGCTTCAAGGATTGCCTTGAGGTCCTTTGGGATAGAAGAATGCCTTCAGCCCTTCTTCCTTCTTGTCCTTCCTGGGCTGAGCTATCATTAGCTTTCCCTTCAACTCTGCAAACTCAAACAATAGTCAGTCTGCAAACAAGCATACTGTCAATCATAAAATCAATCCTTGACTGCCCAAACACCTTTCAGACAAGCAATCTTTGCTCTACCAATCAAGCATTTTGATATAACCTTCCATGAAGGTGGGGTTAATCAATCTCAGGCTTCGATACCACCTGATCTGAAAATGGGGCACTAAAGGCTTCTTGTGACATTACAAGAACCACTCCCACTTCCAAAGCTTAATTATTCCCAAGACAACTATGATTAACCAATGCGGAACTAATAATGTGCTTGACAATAAGGTGTATGATTATGTTTATTTTAACTGATTATATGCTTTAAAATCTGTTGTTTTTGCTGATATGTGAATACATGTAACAGTTCAACAGTGCAGCGAATAAAAAACACATGGACAACAATATTAATTTGGAGTTCACCCAAAACTCTTGGGCTACGTCTCCTTGAGCTCTAGTCAACTCGACTAGGCTCTCAGGGATTATGGCATCAGTTCTTTTACAAGCTCCACACTCAACTCCACTGTTTTACACATAAACAATGGGCTTAGAACACCATCTCATCCTTGGCTTTGAGGCTCTCGGCTTTCGCTCTGGCTCTCAGCTCTGGCTCTGGCTCTTGGCTTTGGCTCTGGCTCTCAGCTCTAGCTCTGGCTCTTGGTTCTAGCTTCTTTGAGCTCTTTCTCTTGGCCTTTGCATGCACCAATGGTTTGCTAGACCTACCAACGACCTTTAGCAACCTTCCAGCGACCTTTTGCAGCTCTGCTACCTATCAATCATGCTCTCTGGCTTTTTGCTCTTTCAGCTAACAACTCTCCTTCAACGACCTCCTGCTCTCGTCAATTGGGATTTCTGCTCCTTTGAGGCATTTTTCCCAGCTCTATGGCTTCCTCAGCCATTTCTCTATGTGTACTCATCCCTCTGCGGCTCTGCAGATTCTCTGCTTCTTGTCCGTTCAAATCCCCTCTGAGCGTTAAAAAATCATTGTCAAATGCCTTCAAGCATGGCGGCCACTTGTTTTTAAATGAAAAGGACCACTGGCATGGTTAAAATCCCCGGGAACATGTTTCCTTGTTTACACAGAGAAATACATTAAATACATGCAAAAACTCTTTCTATGGGACTTCAAAAATCATCGAATCCAACCTATAATCCTTTCAGATCCACCTTTGGTCGCTATCACAAGCCCACCATTGATCTGGGTGATCTCTGATCGAATGGTTGATATTCATTTTGGGTGGCTTATGCGCACGGAGATTACCCGCCCAAAAAGGCGGTTTTCTCTCTCTGGCGCCAAGCCACATGTCAGCCAGTGTATGGGATTGGGTGGAACCCATCCAATACCACTTACTGCCTGAGGCCCGCTCGAAATCCTACTCATTACGAAACTCAAATAATATAAGGTTGCGTCTATAAATCTTTCAGGTCTGGCTTTTATTGCTTTGGGCGCATTTCCTTTATATTTCATTTATTTAACGAAAATGTGAAAATACATAGAAAAACCCTTTTTATCGGAACTCAAAATATATATATTCACATCCATAAACCCTTTCGGGTCCGGCTTAAGTCGCATATCGCATCACATAGCGTAATGGAAAAAATCCCAAATACCAAGGAATATATAGAAAATCCAAAAATACGGATATCAAAATTTATGCAATTGGGTCCTTAATCCCTATCGGGTCAGGGTCTTGATCGCTAATCGCAATCGCAACGACCCGGGGGTCTGCCCTTTGGGTATGCCGATCCACCGACACCGATACCGGCGATTGCATGTCGCGTTGGCCCAGGGGTCCTTCCCTTTTGGGTGTGCTGATCGCCGATCTGCCGATCAGCTGATCGCAATCGCTCCATTTCATAGCCCGGGGTCTCGACATCGCATGCGGGCCTATCTCCGATGTGATAAGTTGGAGGTTGTAGTCGGGGATCCCTTCCACCTCCACTTTAAGTCCTTCCCTTTGACTATTTGCGATGCGATTTCCTTTATAAGGCCTTTTATGCCATTTTTAGGGGAACTGCCACCTTTTTCAAAGGACAAAGTCAATCTTCTTTCCGCGATAACTTCTGCATCCGAAGTCCATTTTAGCCCATTCAAGTTGCAGTAGATTTAGAATGAAATGATTCTTAGCAATGGGACTATTTCCAGGAGCATCCTTGGACTTTCATTTTCCTCTGTGAGGAACACTTAGACTTAGGAGTCTATCCAAAATCATTTTTGGATCAGGCCATAGCCATGGCAACAGAGTCATAAATTCTTGACAATAGTCTTCTAATTCAGTGGTATGGTCATTCGCACCATGCCTTGTCATCCTTGGTTTATCGATAAGACATGCTTTCTTGATCTCGTTTTCCAGCCTCTTGACCTCTGCGTCCATCAAAATGATTTTCTTCCTTAGTCGTACCCAGTCTTTTTCGAGTTCGCGAAGTCTAAGGTTCCCTCGCCGAATGGCTTCCTGAAGCCTTATGTGTTTGACCTCGTGTAGTTGTGTGATTTCTTCGTCTTGGGTTGTGCACACTGTCACATCTGCGGGTGCTGTTACATGTGGATTCCTATTTGCATTCTCTTTAGAAATTACGGTCCCTACTCTATTTCGCACCTTTGGAATCGTTTCCGCGGTCAGGGTTTTGCACATGGTCCTATAGGCCCATCGAACCAATGGTACGCGTAGGTCCCAATCAATGCATCTCGCCTGGTGAACCCTGTTCAGTACTTCGCACACCCTATCGAATGCTTCTCCGTGGATAATTGGTAACATGCATCGCCTTTCCTGCTACTGAATTTTGTTTCGATTCTCTATTATGGGAGTGGTGTGCACTTGTGCGGGTTGTACGACATATGTCCGTACCCATCGGGAAAGGTGGGCGCGCAAGTTTTTCCGCCCCTGGTGACTGGCTCTCATCTTGAGCTGGGGTTTTCCAAATCGTAGGTGCATCATCCTTCTACATCCACGCTAGTCCTCAAAGCTTCCTTGATGTGTACCCCACCATCGTGCGAGTGTTGCGCGCAGTGCCAAATTCAGAGCATCGAACTGCTACTATTCTGGTATTGTGCTTTCAAATTTGTTCAGGAATTCATCCACCACTTTCAACCCATCATATGTAGGTAGATCCATTGTCTCTGTTGTCACGCAGTGCAATGATCTAACCATCATGTTGCAATTAAGCGTTGTTACTTCGTGCAGTCGATTCTGCCATCGCTCTACTTCTTCGTCTGAATCTGAAGTGCAGGAGCTTTCGCGCTCGCACAAAATTCTTCCATCTACAATTGGATTCACCCAATCCTATTCTCATGCAGTTATATTGTAGATGAAATTGAGATCGTCATCACTATCATCGTCACGCACCAGTTCAATGTATCGCACCAGTTCCAATCATACAATACATCCATGTCCAACCACTAGTTTGGACAGTGGAACGTTACAGTCACAACCACCTGCTCCTCCAAAGAGATATACTAGCTCTGTGCAGTGGAGAAGCCAAGGCTCATTACAATACTGTCCAAGCTC
Organism: Pinus taeda; assembly: GCA_000404065.3. Classification (NCBI taxonomy): domain Eukaryota; kingdom Viridiplantae; phylum Streptophyta; class Pinopsida; order Pinales; family Pinaceae; genus Pinus; species Pinus taeda. The sequence continues at coordinate 93,828 of APFE031754913.1, forward strand.
TATCTAAGATACTCCTATCGAAAGCTTGGCTGACCAAGAGCCTTTACAATGAGTTATGAGGGACTATTTATAGCAAAGAGTGGGGTGGCCCTTGACATTCCCCTTTGTGATAGTTCATCTACCCTCATGACTCTTCATCTACTCTATGACTGTTACATCCAACTATCGACACTTGAACTTCCACTTGACAAGATGTTACATACATTCTACACATGTACCCATGTGAAACAAAATGTCTTGAGGCAGCCATGTAAGACATCACTAACACTTAGACCGTTGCGGTGAGACCAACTCTTTGACATCCTTGTGATGGTCGATGGTGGCGAAATAATGCCAAGCTTGGTCATCTGTGATGGTGTTTGTGCACTCAATGGTGACATCTAGCTAAAATGAACTCTTGCCTCCATTGCATCCGGGTACACTGATATGGCTCCTTCATCCAACTCATCTGATAGCATGCGCATGGTTGTCCTGGGTGTGACCGGACCGGTAACATGTTGATGCATAGTGTCTGCACTAATCTCCAAGCATGTGCTAGTGGTCGTGCACATCAACTTGTCAAAATACATGTTTAGCTCTAGTTGGACTTGCTTCTTGTCTTTGCCTCAGTGAGTGTTCCAAATGGGTGGGATTGCATGCGTGCACACAATGACATGTATGCTGGTGAATTCCCTTGCATGTGATCACAACAATTCTCACCTTGTCTTCTCTGTTCCAATTTTTGGGATGGATCTATAACTTGTACGGGCGCAATTTCATCTGTCTGTGCATGTTGCGCCCCCTGCTGTACCTGTTCATGCTGCAACTCATTCTCTTGTCTATGCAACTCATGTTCTTCCTTGAGTTACTGCTTCAACACATCCAACTCCTTCTTTGTTTTGTTCTCTGCCTTCACGCGATCTTCATGTCACGCCATCACCTCATAGCCTCACTCTCCAAAGCTTCTTTCATCATGAGTGGATCTGCTTTGAACTTGCAGCTTTACTCTGCCTCTATGCTGTCAACAACCTTCCTCTTGCATTCATCGCGCGCAGGTGTGCTGCCTTCTATTGCTATTGATGGTGCTACTCATTGTGATGCCGTTGCCATTGATCTTGATATCCTTGTCCATGAACAACTTGATGTCTTCGTGGATAGGCAAGTTCATAGACACTTGATTGAATGCCTTCCCAGTTGTGCTCTTAACAGTGTCTTTGACTCTTCTCTCCGGGAAGCCATTGTACTTTTGCTGCTGAGAGACAGACAAACACTTGTGATGCTTGGGGACATAGCAACACTCATGGCAAGAAATTTGTCAGTCGAAAACCAAAACAAAATTGAGGGCTGACTTGCAACATACCTTTGTGATTGAATGTGAAGGTTGCAAAATTTCCACCGGGAGGTTGGGAGACTGACTGCCAAAATTGTGCAAGGAAAAGTTCCGGCTATCAGGAGGTTGACTGATTACTGGAATTACACAATGCACAGTCCAATTTGGCCTACTGAGGACTGAAACTGCGTAATGCGCAATTTTAGTCAGCAGTGATATGCAACCAACAAACTGCATTACATAGTTTCTGGGGCCAACAGGACACTGCTTCCAAGAATTGTGTGATGTAAGCCTAGACGTCAGTGCTAGGCCATACTTGCGCACTTTCTGGAGGGAAGGCAGAGCCTTTACTTCCGGAAATGCACAGTGCTAGCCGGGCAAGGCAGTCTAGTCTGACCGACGAGTGACTGAAAACATGAGAAGTTTGAATGCACGGTGAGATGAGTGCAAACAAGAGTGAATGATCATACATGAAAGCAATAAGTGCAGGATTCAGAAAACGGGAAAGCATACATGTGTGTGAAGCGAGTCGCCGTAACGATGACGTCCGTTCAAAACAGTGTCATGCATGCGACAATAGTGAGATGCGAACGAAAACTGAAACGATGCTTCTACAAGCTAACATACATCAAAATGACAACAAGCGCTCACTGAAATCAAGCAGACAACACTCACACGAAGCAAAACACAAAAAGTGACAGAAACGTAGTGCGAGGGATGAAAAGCGGTCTTACCTAGAAACAACCAAGCAGAATGTGCCGACCACTCCTAGATGCAATGTGGGATGTCAGAGTTGCAAGGTCAATGTTAGGAATGAGTTCTGTAGCGTCTGGTTGATGATTTTTGATAAAATTGAGGTTGTGACGCGCATGCCACAAATCTAGGAAAAGTGACTCTTGGCGAAAGGTTTCTGAAATAATCCTTGCATGTAACCTCCAACTGCTAAAAATAGATCCCTGAATCAAGGGATGCCTTTGCATGCTATTTTTTCTATTCTGGGAAAAAGCAACCCATGCATGCAAGTCAAGTGTTGTTGGTCTCGGGTGGAACCTGTCAACTCAATGGCACATGCAACATCTTGGTCCGCTGAGGGGAAAATTTGCGCATTTCTGGGAGGGAGCTGGGCTGGCTACCCAGAAGGATTGCACAATTTTTGGGCTGAGAAACTGACTGCTACCCAAAATTGTGCAATTTCTGGGTTGAGTAGTCCTGCGGGAGAGATTGCGCAATTTTCGTAGTGAAGGGTGACAAGCAGATTTGTACAATTCTGGAGCCCAACAGGTTGCTAGACAAGATTGCGCAATTTCTGGAGGGAAGTCTAGTTCCCCTCCATTATTGTGAAATTTATTGAGGGAGCTACTTAGCCTGTGGCTAGACCAAGTTCGGAGAAGCAACCTGTGAGGGGGATGCAACAAGCTATCATGCACAGGATGGAAGTCTACTAGAAAATCACTGAAGCTTATGTACTTGACAAGGCAAGACATGCTATTAAGGAAGGTTGGTAGGGAAGCTCCAAAATGAAGCTAAGGAAAATTTTTGGAGGGTGGTTGTAGCTGCTACAACACTTGGTGACACACTGGTAGAACTCCAACTCTTTGAATGGAACTTGTTCGTGAAAAGAAAGTCTAAACCTCCAGAAGTATTGTTCAGTTCTCAGTTCGTCTTGGATTTCACACTTGCTTGATTGTAAGATGTAGCATCTACCAAGCTCTTGGTCAGTCGACACGCATTCCAAGCCAAGTCAACATAGTTGTTTCGATTGGGCTTGAGGGGTATTTTGGTGCACAAGCAGTATAATCGTCAGAGTCTTAGTGTCATCTCTTATGTTACTTCGTTACCAGTAGGACTGGACAATACCCCAGTGGAGTCACGTAGGAACACAAGCATCACTTTGTTGCCAGCGAGCTTGGTTAGTACCCCAGCAGAGTTACTTGCATCACCTTTCTATGCAGGAAGCCTTTCTCTTCTTTCACCTTATTTATTTTTCATTTTTCAAAAATTTTCACTTTTTCATTTTCATAACTGTGCATAACACTTATTCATTTCAGAGGCAGAAGAGGGATCCTGACTTATTGAGAGTAAAATATGTTGTTCCTTCAGAGAAGTAGTTTATTATATACCTCTGACATTCCTGCTAAGGTTTTTCACCTCACCTTACTCCACTTGAATGAGCGGCCAAGGGTTAACCCAAAAAAACAACAGACTAGAGCAGGTGACACTAGTTAGCATGCAAGCGTTGTGTTTTCACCAAGGTTCAATTCAAAAAATACATATTTTCCATCGACGTATCATGGACCAAAGGTAACAAGCTCTTCACCCAGAGGTAGGATGACAAAAAACCAAGTAGTGATAGCTGCACAAGGCCTCTTGTACTTTACCCACCTTGTTTCAAGACTCGCGCATGGTTTCATGCGAAACTAACCTATGAACAAAAACAAGAAAACAAACAATAAAGCAAAGAAGAAGCAGAAGTAAATGTGAAAGCAAAGTGAATAAGCAAACAAGCAAGCAAACAACCAAACATGTAAAGCAAGAAAGAAAACAGGCATGTAAGCAGACAAGCTGAAAGCAAACACTACTCCTACTCCTATGCTCACGGTGCATAGGCTTGATTAACTGAAGTGATATTTCCAGTGCAGCCACCGACGCATTGGTTGACCCATGTTGGTGAAGGCATGGTCCGCGAGCAACCTGGTTGTGTGAACCAACAAGAAAGAAAGATATAACAATGAAGACAAACACACTCCATGTTTAAATGTGCCCACAGAACATAAGTGAGTGCAAGTACATGACATGTAGTTTGTGGACTTATGGCAGTGCTGTGCAACATTGCGTGCAACTGTCAAGCATATTCATGCTCTTGACTGTGACATGCAAGCAAATGAAAGAAACAAAGACAACTTGTGTCGTGTACGTGCGCTTGCAATGTAAGATTCCTCCAATGCATGAGCGATGGGATTGTGCACTTTGAGTGGAGGAAGCATGATCTGTGTGTGAGATTAATCTTCAATGCATATAGATGAGTGATGAGGAGCCTCGGGTGATTCAATAATTTTATTATCGGAATTGAAACCAACCTTAGGACAGCGAGGGCCTGAAATAACCATTATCTAGGGCTGAAGTGCCTCGACAGTCTAGGGTGTTTCGAATTCATCGTCAGATAGATCATCATAAATAGGTGGCTTCGAAAAATAAATTGTGATAGAATCATCATCGTGATTGAATACGAGAGTAAATGGATCACAACAACTATGATCAGAAAAATCAATGATTTCAATGGCATCCTCATGATCTGATAAATCAAACAGAGGGGTGGATGAGAAGCAGACAAATTCATCCTCTGTGTTTCCGGAAGAGGCAGATGAAAGGTCAAGTGGATTTTCAATGAATAATTTATCCTCTCCATCGTTGGATGATGGATTGACATCCGGTGTGTCATATGAGTGATCAACAATGGGTGCATCCGCCAAATGAAGATACACATGTGAAATCATGGATGGCGGGTTCACCAAAGATGTCAAGAAAGAACGGAGGAGGCTCGAATAGAAGGGAGTCATCCTTCGCCGAGTGTTGATGCTCAATCTCCCAGTCATACTCCTCATGAGTGATAGTGCATGTTGGTTGTGCAACACCAACCCCGTCAATGGCTTGATCCTCGTTCACAACAAGTGTAGAGTCCAGAATGGAAGAACACAAGACATTATCATCCGGAGGATTATCCAAGTATGAAGATGGAGGTTGTGGTACAAAATGGATATGACAACTCGATGGACTCACAACCAAATATATGCGAAAATTAAGCAAAGTGATTTTGGAAGGATGTGACATTTGAACATATTTGTGTGCTTGTTCTCCTGCATCACTCTGCAGTGGTGGAGCTATTTGACAAGGGGACATCAGACAGTCACTTGTGACAAAAACCGTATCCATCGGTGATTACACAACTCCATCACTAAATTATGTTGAACGAGGCTTGGGCTCATACTTCTTCTTGGGATTGACAAATTTGATAAGGAAATACTTGAATCTTTTAATGAGATATTGAAACTTCATCTGGATTTTTGAAGCTTGAAACTATAAAACACGGAAGCGCTACAAAAAATCGTCAGGCGATTCATGCAGAGCCTTCTGTTGTTGTAATATTTTGTGATCAAGATGTTCTGCATCAAAATTATGGAAAGTATCTTCAATGAGATCACATAAGTGCTCAAGTGAGTGCATGCTATCAGCTGGTAGGCTGCGCAACCACCGATATGGGGATTCACGAAGTGTGTATGCAAGAAGCAGATTGGCCTGTTTGTCAGAACATCCATCTTCCTCATCAAGCATGGCAAGGAAGTCATGTAAAAACACAGGACAGATCACTTTGCCTTCACCACCATACATGTATTTAGACAAGAGATCAAAAAACTCCCTCGTGATGTGGACAGGTTCGGCATGCGAAAAACATCATGGAGGGTTGAGTGTGAAAGACTCCATGATAGATCTGCAAAGGTTCAAAATAGGATGAGAGGACACAACTTGTCATTTGGCCCTCCTTCTAGCACCAGAAATGTTGACAGTGCTGGACCCACCAACATATCAGAGGATCTCCCCGGTAAGAAGTCCCAATTAGACCTCAAACTATTTGGTGTAGGAGTCCCAGCAGTGGGTTGTACGATATCGCCTTGACCACGGTTTCACATAGAGGATGGTAAGATGTCCTTGTTGGTAGCAAGGGTGTGACAATTGCGGAAAGACAAGGAAGGTGCATGAACACTTCTAACACACAGAGAGTGGGGTGAGTGTGCCCCTTGGAAATCTGTGATAGCATGCATCTTGGAAAGGAACACATGAGCGAAGATGCATCACAAACTGGAAAGAAAGTTAGCTAACAATCCAAAGTGATGGTTAAACCAATCAAAACATTTCAGTAAGATTCATACATACTTATACAGAATAGTCAATACATGCATGCGTAAGAAAACAAATACATATATCATTTAGAGTAAACAATATAACTGGAATAAAATACGACATATGCATGAAATGTGCTGGCTCTGTTATATTAAGAAGTAAGTTCCAGTCATACAATACATCCATGTCCAACCACTAGTTCTGACAGCGGAATGTTATAGTCACAACTGCCTGCTCCTCCAAAGAGATATACTAGCTCTGCGCAGTGGAGAAGCCAAGGCTCATTACAATACTGTCCAAGCTCTCTCTAAGATACTCCTATCGGAAGCTTGGTTGACCAAAGCCTTTACAATGAGTTATGACAGACTATTTATAACAAAGGGTGGGGTGTCCCTTGACATTCCCCTTTGTGACAGTTCATCTACCCTCATGATTCTTCATGTACTTTATGACTGTTACATCCAGCTATCGACACTTGAACTTCCACTTGACAAGACATTACATACATTCTGCAATGTACCGATGTGAGACAAAATGGCTTGAGCCAGCCATGCAAGACATCAATAACACTTAGACCATTGTGGTGAGACCAACTATTTGACATCCTTGTGATGGTCGATGGTGGCGAATTGATGCCAAGATTGGTCATTCGTGATGGTGTTCGTGTGCTCAATGGTGACATCTATCTAAAATGAACTCTTGCCTCCATTGCATATGGGTACACCAATATGGCTCCTCCATCCAAATCGCCTAATAGCATGTGCATGGTTGTCTTAGGTGTGATCAGACAAACAACATGTTGATGCATAGTGTCTGCATTGATCTCCAAGCATGTGCTGGTGGCCATGCACATCAACTTGTCAAAATACATGTTCAACTCTAGTTGGACTTGCTTCTTGTCTTCGCCTCGGTGAGTGTGCCAAATGGGTGGGATCGCATGCATGCACACAATGCCATGCATGTTGCTGAATTCCCTTGCATGCGATCACAACACTGCTCCCCTTGTCTGCTCCGTGCCAGCTACTAGGATGGATCTATAACTTGTACAGGCACAATTTCATCCTTCTATGCATGTTGCGCCCCCTTCTGTACCTGTTCCTGCTGCAACTCATTCTCTTGTCTATGAAGCTCCTTTTGTTCCTTGAGTTGCTGCTTCAACACATGCAAATCCTTCTCTATTCTGTTCTCTTCCTTCGTGTGATCTTCATGTAGTGCTGTCACCTCATAGCCTCACTCTCCAAATCTTCTTTCATCATGAGTGGATCTGCTTTGAACGTGCAACTTTGCTCTACCTCTATGTTGTTAACAACCTTCCTCTTGCATTCGTCATGCACCAGTGTGCTGACTTCTATTGCTACTAATGGTGCTACTTGCTTTGACGTCATTGCCATTGATCTTGATATCCTTGTCCATGAACAACTTGATGTCTTCGTGGATAGGCAAGTTCATAGACACTTGATCAATTGCATCCCTAGTTGCGCTCTTAATAGTGTCTTTGACTCTTCTCTCCTGGAAGCCGTTGTACTTGTGCTGCTGAGAGACAGAGGAACAACTGCGATGCTTGGGGACATAGCAACACTCATGGAAAGCAATATGTCAGTCAAAAACCAAAAAAAAATTGAAGAATGACTTGCAACATACATGTGTGATTGAACGTGAACGTTGCGCAATTTCCCCTGGGAGGTCGAGAGACTAATTGCCAAAACTGCGCAAGACATAGTTCGGGCTATCAGGAGGATGAATGAATGCCGGAACTGTGCAACGCATAGTCCAGCATGGCCTGATGAGGACTGAAACTGTGCAATGCACAATTTTAGTCAGCAGTAACATGCAACCAACAAACTGCATTGCGTAGTTTCTGGGGCTAGCAGGACACTGTCTCCAAGAATTGCGTGATGCAAGTCTGGAGGTTAGTGATGGGCCAAACTTGCGCACTTTATAGAGGGAAGGAAAAGCCTTTGCTTCTGAAAATGCACAGTGTTAGCTGGGCAAGGCACAGTCCTGGCCAAGGTAGCCCGGTCCAGCTGATGGGCAACTGAAAACATGAGAAGTCTGAATGCATGGTGAGATGAGTGCAAACAAGAGTGAATGATGATACATGCAAACAACAAGTGTAGGATTCATAAAATGGGAAATAATGCATGTGTGTGAAGCGAGTTGTCGCAATGATGACCGTCCATGAAAAACAGTGACATGCATGTGACAACAGTGAGATGTGAGTGAAAACAGCAACAAGTGCTCACTGAAATCAAGCAGACAACATTCACACGAAGTGAAACACAAAAAACGACATAAACTTAGCGCAAGACATGAAAATCGGGCTTACCCTGAAAGAACCAAGCAAAATGTGCCGACAAATCCTAGATGCAATGTGGGATGTCAAAGCTGCAAGGTCGATGTGAGGAATGAGTTGTGCAATGTCCGATTGATGAGTTTTGATAAAATCGAGGTTGTGACATGCATTCCACAAATATAGGAAAAGAAACACTTGGCTGGAGGTTTCTGAAATGATCCTTGCATGTAACCTCCAGCTGCTAAAAATCAAGGGATGCCTTTGCATGTTTCTTTTGCTATTCCGAGAAAAAGAAGCCCATGCATCCAAGTCAAGTGTTGTCGGTCCCGGGTGGAACCGGTCAACTTAATGCCACATGCAACAACCTGGTCAGCTGAGGGGAAAATTTGCACATTTGTGGGAGGGAGCTAGGCTAGTTGTCTAGAAGGATTGTGTAATTTCTGGGCTAAGCAGCTGGCTGCTTCCCAAAATTGTGCAATTTCTGGGCTGAGCAGTCCTGCGAGAGAGATTGTGCAATTTTCCTAGTGAAGGGTGACAAGAAGGTTTGCACAATTCTAGAGCCCAGCAGGCTGCTAGACAGGATTGTGAAATTTCTGGAGGGAAGGCTGGTTCCCCTCCAGAATTGCGCAATTTCTTGAGGGAGCTGCTCAGCCTACAGCTGGACCAAGTCTGGAGAAACAACCTGTGAGGGGGATGCAACATGCTATCATGAACAGGCTGGCAGTTTGCTGGAAAATCACTGAAGCTTGTGTACTTGACAAGGCAAGACATTATGCTAAGGAAGGTTGGTAGGGAGGCTCCAAAACGAAGCTAAGGAAAAATTTTGGAGGGTGGTTGTAGGTGCTACAACAGGGGGTCTAGTGGAGCCCATAAATTGCCACCTAATTCTCGCCCCCGCACCATGTTACATACACCTTTTGGGATGAGACAAAACTTTCCAAGTCAAATGATGAGAAGATATCCCATTTCGACTTATGTCTATCTCACCCACCCACCATAACATATACATTTAAAAAGGTTCAAGGTGAGATGGAACTATTTACATCAAAAAATTCCCATATCAGCCTATATCTCTCATTGTGACCAAGCAGTTGATGCTACTGATGCAATTGATGTCGAGAAACCTTCCAAATCAACCTTGTAAAGTGAAATTTCCTTGCAAGCTTTGTAAGGGTGACCACCTTCTTCGAGAATGCCTTGGTATTCCAAAGATATTAGAAGTGTGGTCCACAAGTTCACATTAACCTTTGTCATTAACCTCTAGAGATCATGTTGGTGATAAAACTTCAACTAGTGATAGTAAAGAAGGCATTGGCTTGCAAAACCAATGTTTCTGGGTTCGATCCCCAATAGAGTCGCCAATTTGTTAACTAGGCAACCCCTTTTACGAATATAAGCGATCCCTCTAGCCCAATGTGTGGGTCTAGTAACAAATGTGACAAAACGAGCAAAATTCCCTAACCTAAATCATAATGACAAATGAGAAAGGGATATGACCTACCTCTCTCCTATGCGCTCAACCTTTGATGATGATCTCGATCCCTTAGCTCTAAGGCTTGCTGCTCGCTATTCCTTGTGTCCAAATACCTACAAGAGAGATCAAAAGACAACAACAAGAGAGATCATATAATATGCATTCCAATGTAAGTTATACAACAGATCAAGGAGTATTGTACTAAGTAAACTATCATGAGAAGCTTATGGGAAGTAAAACATTCTTTGTATTAATTATTAAATCAAAGAGGGAAGCATACAATCAGTGCCCTGATGTCGAAGGCCTCCTTCAAGATGGTTCCAAGTCCAAGCCAAAATTAACAATCTCCCCTTTCCTCTCTCACAAAAATGGCAACATCTAAGCACAATTGAGCAGACTAATGGAAACCAATAATGACCAACCCATTGAGGAAAGTGAAGAAAAAATTTATATTAAGGAAGAGGGAGTTAGGGATCCACCAAAGGGGGAAGAAGGACCTTATCCCAAAGGTAAGATCCCTAAAGGTAGGATCAAGGGATATAAATGGGAGTACTTGACCATATCTTCATCCAACCATTACCAACTCACTATTCTCGAGGCTTCTAGTAAGAGAAGAATTTGCTCCATTTTTGGAGAAACTACCCGAAGAGGAACAATGCGGATTTTCCTATCAAAAGTTATGCTGCTAATGCTAGTCACTAGTTAGACAAAAGGTTACCAGCATGGATTTGCCTACTAAAAGTTGCGCTAGTCTTGCAAATTAGGGGTTTTCACAAGTTTTTCCAGAATTACTTCAAGACATTAGTTCTCCATCTCTTTAGGGATGTGTTGAGCATATAATTCATGGTGAATGAGTTTACACAACTTTTGTCGCTTTACGACATTTGTGACGACAGTGGCACAAAGGATGACACTTTGGTTAGAAAGTTGGAATGTGACAAAATACTGTGTAACAACCTTGCCTAGGGCCCATGGGTTTAACCTAAGCAATGGTTGTCACTTGTTCCACGTTATAACAAATTTTTGGTGTATCAGCTTGCACATGTCAAAGGACCACATCACCAATATTCAATTTGTATTGCCCCTCAACCTTAGCCCTTGCTACTCAACACGACCACGTTCCATTACATAAATTCTAAAGGTGAGAGGAAAATCCCTTACGTGAATAGACGGGAATTTCTTTGTTTGCCTCAATAGTCAATCTTGGCCTCTCTTCACTTGGTGCACTTCTCTTTCTCTTGAAGGCCAAGAAGTCAATACTTTCCACTGAGTTCCAAGAAGATTCCCATCTCGAGAAGGAAATATCACACTCTTTTTCCTATGCACCTCACTCACTCCCCACCAAGACACCAAGACGAGTTCAACTTGAGATGATGTCATGATGACATCATATCGTCCATGTGACCTCCTTCAAGAGTGCCATGTGTCACTCATTTTAGGGCCAATGTCCCTTTTGATATGGTTGAATCCGATTATCATGTGTCACACCACTATCACACCATGCCAGCTTAGGTACACATCATATTCCCACTTGGAATGGGATCCATTGGCCCCAACCCTTTGGTGAAAAACATAAATTTCCTATTATAATCATTTTTGGGGGTTTGGTGGAGCACATAAATTTCCACCTAATTCTCTCCCCCGCACCATGTTGCATAAACCTTTGGGTATGAGACAAAACTTTCCACATCAAATGATGGGAAGAACTCCAATTTTGACTTATGTCTATCTCGCCCACCCACCATAATATATACATTTAAAAAGGATCAAGGTGAGATGGAACTCTTTACGTCAAACAACGAGAATATTTCCCATATTGGCCTCTATCTCTGATTGTGGCCCCTCGCCGTGCTATGACAAACACCCCAAAATATCGAGATAGGGATTCCATTACATTAACTATTGGGAATTTTCTTTCTTTCTTGTCTCCATTATCCATTTGACACTTAGTGAAATGTACCATCAATCACAACAATATATATATATATATATTATATATATCTATCTATCTATCTATCTATAGATATGTCTATCTATCTATCTATATATATATATATATATATATATATTAATATATATATATATATATATATATATATATATATATATATATATATATATATTATAGATATATATATATATATATATATATATATATATATATATATATATAATATATATATATATACGTACATACATACATAAATAGTGGTAGGATTGCCCTCAACACTTAACCATTTACACTCTCCCTCCTGAGATTATCATATACATTTACACATATATGTCGATGCGTTTAACACTTTTCCATTATAAGCTCTATACCCCAAGCCTCTTGTATATGCTCATACACATATGATAGTGGGGCACCTTGGACACTTAGCGAGAGATGGCTATTTCCTCTAAGTTCTCATATACATACACATACTGTTTCGACTCTTAGTCAATAGGCTATCCTACTGACCTTGATATATATATTTGTGGGACCATGACAAGGACTCTCGATGCTCAACCCCGGCCTATCTCCTGAGATTTTAATATGTATATATATTTAGACCACAAAGGCCCTACCATTTGACACATAAACAACTCAACTACATCTCTTGAGCTTATATGGGATTTAGCCCATCCCATTCCACACACACACACACACATATATATGACAATATTTCTGTAAGAAAATCCATAATGTAGGGCTTACCAAGGTGAATCGTTAACCAAAATTGGCTATTTCTTCTAAGTTCTCATATACATACACATACTGTTTCGACTCTTAGTCAATAGGCTATCCTCCTGACCTTGATATATATATTTGTGTGACCATGACAAGGACTCTTGACACTCAAACCATGCCTATCTCTCCCAATATTTTAATATGTATATATATTTAGACCGCAAAGGCCCTACCATTTGACACATAAACAACTCAGCTACCTCTCTTGAGCTTATGTGGCATTTAGCCCATCCCATCTAACATATCCACACACACACACACACACACACACACACACATATGACAATATTTCTGTAAAACAATTCCATAATGCATGGCTTACCAATGTGAACCCTTAATACAAGAAAAGGTCAAATAAGCAGAGATATGGCACATCTCTTATACTCAACAAATTAGACTGAATTCAAGCTTATAAATAGACAAATAAGTTATCAATTTTTCATCAATCACACTAGAATTGAACCATTCCTCTTATTCATATGGGAAATGACATTCCTCAACATTAGCACATGAAATCAATGACACAATAAGCATTCATATAACATTTATATAAGGTTCACATGCATGGAGATCCAAATAAACACTTATTTTAAAATAGGAAGTTTCACAACTGAGATTGAGACTTCAACTCTCCACCCAACCTTAAATTGGCTCGCACTACAATATTTCTGTAGCTAATCAACCCCTACCTAGATTTCAAAGCTTGAGGAAGGATGCTCAAAGAAGCTCACACAATCAACACCACTAGTCCAGTGATTCACCCATTTCCATCTAGCAACCAAATAATCCTAGGAATCTTGAGATCAACCATCTCCATCTAGCAACTGTACTTTGATACTCCACTGCTTCCTCCTTACAATAGGCATCCAGTGGATACTGGCGCCCTACAAACTGGTAGTTTAATCCTTGAGGTGTTTTCTCTTATTGTTTTAGGCATTGCAATAGGCTTGTCCCATCCCGATTTGTGCTCCCACGTTGCTTAATTCCTCGCTATGCCTTCGTGCGCACCTCCTTAAGGCTGAGTTTTCTCTTCATGTCTAAGAAGATAAAATATTTATATAGATTTTATATATAAACCATAACTCATTTCACAATCAAATTATTTTATACAAATTTTATTTTAATTTAATTAGCAATCACTATTAAGTGGATGGTATAGATCTAACCTCCATATAATATGATGAAATATTCATAGTAGTATTCACAAATCAAGGTCTACAATTTATCTCCAAGTTAGTTATACTCTTTAATTTAAAATAAAGTTAAAATTTAATTATTTTTATGATTTTTTAAAATTTGGCAACGTGAGATGTATCATGAAATTTCTTAAAACTTCTCATGAATTGATATCTATAGGTATTTACTAACAATTTAATTTATCTAATTGCATTAATTAGATTGAAAAGAAAAAATAATATAGTTACTTTTGATATAAATCTCAATCATCTTTCCCCTATCCAAACTACAACAAAAAAATATTATATGAAATTTAACGTAAAAACATAAACATTTAACATATAATGTTTAACATTTAATATTTAACATTTTTAATCTAATGTCGGTGCTATTTAAAAATCAATCTAATTATTATTATGTCTAAACACAATGTAAATTTAAAATATAAAGAGGTTTAGGAACACTCAAACAAGAGTTATGGTAAATAAATACAAATATAAATAAACTGGAGGTATGGTAAATAAATAAAACCTCTTTTTATACTTACTCCATAGGTATGGTAAATAAATAAAAATATAAATAAACTAGAGGTATGGTAAATAAGTAAGTTTTTTTTTTTTTTTAAATATTTACTCCATAAACCTCTTTATTGTGGAAGGCTTCTTATTTCAACTTAAGGTGGATGGGGATCTATTGATTTTTTTTTTAATTGAGGGCTTAGATTGATTCTCAAGGGAATATGCTTAACATATGCTTAGTCTTAATTCTTATCAACCACTGTAATATATTAAAGAATTTGTTGGGTTGCATTGACTTTTGACTCCCTGCCCACCAATTCCCAGGGATTTGAGATTATTCCAATTCTAATAACTTCCTCCATGATAAGTTCCTTATAATTATTTATAACATTCATTTATATATGAGCAAATTTCATTTAGAAAAATAGTCCATTACTTTTAATAAGTCTAAAAAATTATATTCGTGCCACGTGGCTCCCCACCCACCAATTTCCCAGGGGTGTGAAATTATTCCAATTCTAATAAGTTCCTCCACGATAAGTTTCTCATTATTATTTATAACATTCATTTATAATTCCTTTTTTTCTTAAGTTAAAGTTGACCCATAACCTTTTTATACATGGTTAATTAGGTAAATGTATGCATTAGTAAGACATTCTTCGTGTTGCAAGAATTTTTTTGGTTATATTTATGAAGCCTTCGGCTATATCAACCACATTAATATTTTTAATGTGGTTGTACTAGTATTTACGAAAGCTCAAAAAAGAGGTTTTATTTAGGTGAAGCCTATGGGCCATATACCATTTTAATACCATGGGTAAAATACCATATTTATAAAAGATGCATAAAGAAGTATGGTAAATAAATAAAAATATATCAAATAGGATTATAAATCAACATCTAAACCCTTAGATTCAACCTAGATAAAAAAATACCATGGGCCAAATTATAATTAATACCATGCAATTTTTTTATTATTAACCCTAATATTAATAGTAAAAGATTATATTAATATATTATTAAATCTAATATTCATATTCATACTTATTAAAGTTAGATAACTTTGGATTAATTACAATATTAATTTTTATTATATAGATATATATTACTCTATATATATGGGAGGGAAGAACAAAGACATAGAGTGATAGAGGTGGAGAGATAGGGGGAGTGACAAGGGAGTGATGTAGATAAATTGAAGGAGAGGGGAGAGGAGGAATGAAGAGAGAGAGAGGGAGAGGAGTGAGAGAGGTAAATAAGGGTAAGAGAGGGAGAGGAAGACACAAAGATGGAGGGGGGCGAGAGAGAAGGAGAGAGGGAGGGAGATAGTGAGAGGATTGGAGGGCATAGAGAGAGAGAGAGATGGGGGAAGAGAGAGGATATAGGAGAGAAAGGGAGAGAGAGCAAGGACGAGAGAGAGGACTTGAGAGAGAGGAGGAGAGAGGGAGGGATATAGTAACATAGTTGGAGAGAAATATATATAGAGAGAGAGTGATGGGGGAAGAGAGAGGATTGTAAGGAAAAGAGAGAGAGAGAAAGAGGATTGGAGGGAAGAGAGAGAGAGAGAGAGAGAGAGAGAGAGAGAGAGATGGGGG
>APFE031754913.1:118812-130193 GCA_000404065.3 Pinus taeda
AAACTATAAAACAACGAAGTAAGAAAAAGGTTAACTAAGCACATATGGTGCACCACACTTCATCAGTTTATGATACCCGGATTGATAATTTATGTAGAGCAATTTAAGACATTAAATTGACTAGACAAAGGGATAGAGAGATGGAGTTGGAGGGGGAGAGAGGGAGGGAAGAATAAAGACATAGGGAGTGAGAAGTGGAGAGAGAGTGCATATGTTTGGGTGTGAGATAAAGAGACAAAGAAGGAGAGATGGAGAGAAGGGGGAAGAGAAGGAGAGATAAGGAGAGAAAGAGGGATATAATAACAGAGTTGGAGGGTGAGAAGAGAGAGAGAGATAGGTGGGAGAGAATGGGAGAGAGAGGAATTAAGAGAGAGGATGTGAGAGAGTGGAGAGAGGGAGGGAAAGGGAGATGAAGTTGGAGGGGGATAGAGAGGGAGGTAAGAATAAAGAGATAAAGAGATAAAGGTGGAGAGAGAGAGAGAGAGAGAGAGAGAGGGAGTGATAAGGAAGATGGAGAGAGAGGGACAGAGGACAACAGGAGGAAAGAGAGAGAAATGGAGAGAAATGGGGGAGAGGGAGAGGAGGAGGGAGGGATATATAGATAGGTTGGAGAAAGAGAGTGTATGTTTTGGGGGTGATATAGAGAGAAAAGGAGATAGAGATATTGATGGAAGGTGAAGAGAGAGACGAAGAGAGGGAGGGGAGATAGACAAATTGATAAATATGGAGTGATAGGGTGTGTGTGTTTGGGGGGTGAGATAGAGAGACAAATAAGGAGAGATGGAGGGAGATATAGATATAGATGGAGGGGGGAGACAGGGAAGAAGATTTCTTGCACTAGATGCATTGATTTCAGTGTAGATGGCGATTTCCAATCCTATTATATTGCTTGCACTAGATGAATTGATTTTAGTGTAGATGTTGAATTCGAATGATATTTGATTGCTTGCACTAGATGCATTGATTTCAATTTCGATGATTTCTAATCCTATTTGACCACTTTCACTAAATGCATATATTTCAATGTAGATGGTGATTTCTAATCCTATTTGATTGCTTACACTAGATGCATTGATTTCGATGTAGACATTTATTTCTAATTATATTTTATTTCTTGCACTAGATGCATTGATTTCAATGTAAATGATTTCTCATCCTATTTGATTGCTTGCACTAAATACATTGATTTCAGTGTCGATGGTGATTTCTAATCCTATTTGATTGCTTGCACTAAATGCATTAATTTTAGTGTATATGTTGGTTTCTAATCCTATTTTCTTACTTGCACTAGATGCATTGATTTGAGTGTAGATGTTGATTTCTAATCCTATTCGATTTCTTATATTAGATGCATTGATTTCAGTGTAGAAGTTGTTTTCTAATCTTATTTGATTGCTTGCAGTAGATGCATTGATTTCAGTGTAGATGTTGATTTATGATTTTATGTAATTGGACTTATGATGGTACATTAATTTTTAAGTGATTGGATTAACAATGTGCATTGATTTTAGTGTAAGCATAAAAAATTATTGGCACTGTACATTGATTTTTGTGTTATAGTAATTCAACTTATTATTACTGAAGAGAAAGAGAGACAAGGTATGATGTTTACTACAACAACTCAAGCTAAATATTTATATGGTTTACGATTTCAATTGTCCTTTTCATATAATTGATATGAAAAGATGACAAAACTAACAAGGGTGACAAGAAGAATAGTAGAAGAAAATAGTTTGAGATTGATCACAACGAAGACTATTTGTAATTGACTACATTCTTATTATTCACATTTTCTATCATTCAATACTATTACATTGTCACTTTGCATTCAAAATTTTTATTTCATTATTTTTCATTATTAAAGTTATTAACAATATTTATCATCTCAATAAACTGAGGTAACTAGGAAAATTTAAAATTAAAATGAACACATTAATTTCAGACATATTTAGCATATTTAAAATGATTATATTAATATTAGATGTATTTACATATTATTGATAAAATTAATTATATCTTCGATATATTTTCCTTGGCCACACACAACTGAAACCAACCTAGGTCCATATTAACTCTGGATCTATCAAGCGCCGAGAGGGATCGAATCTCTCATGGTGCAAACCTTTCCTCAAGTTCTCCACTCAAAAAATATGTTTACACCTCGAGATATTTGACCCCTCTCGGCGCTTGATAGATCTAGAGTTAAGATGGATCTAGGCTGGTTACATAATTGAAATATAAAGAGATTAAAAAACATATGATAAATGGTGTTAAAAAATTTCTCTTAGAGGACACTAAGTCATAACATGAGAATTTATTGCGTGACGAAATGGCCACGATCACAATCCAACAATTTTTTTTATCTTTCTTGGTTTTGGTGAACTTTCACGATCAGCTCTGACAAACTTCATTATCATGGAATACGCGTATCAAATCTGTAATATGCACCTACATGAAATTTATAGAGAAATATGAAATTTTGTACATGTATGTGGAGCAATAGTCACACTGCAAATTTGTCGACACTACATTCCATGTGTTGTATAATATTCAACCATTGAAAACGTTAATTTGGTTAATATTCAACCTTCGAAAACCAAATCAAAATTCATTAAAAATATTCATTACGGGTTGATAGTTGATATATCTAAATAGGTGTATATCAATAACATACAATAGGTGTATATCAATAACATACACAACGCCACTGTGCGTTAATGTAATAGATTTATATTATATTCAATATCGATATTGATGCAATATATTAATAATAAAAAAGCAAATATTATAAAATAATTATAAAAATTGGAATTAATAAGAATACTAATTATTCTTCTCGGTTTTTAATATTTATTCCATAAGTTTATTGATCCTTTAGATTTATAATATTAATGTCTTGAGTTTATAGTCCCTAGGTTTTAATCCGTAAGGTTTATAATACACATCACTTGATTCTATTAATCCTTTAAAATATATAATAATAACTACTAACCTTGGGTTAATGACTAAGAGCCCAAGGATAGCCTTATTAATTATATCGAATAATTCGTAATTAATTATTAACTAATTAAAAATGAATTAATATTGACTTGATAATATTTGACTAAATAAAATAATAATAATAATAATACTATGGTGATTGATATTAAAAACCCCAAGGTATATACCCTCGTTAATTTATTAATAATTCATTACATAATTAAATATATTATTAAAAATTTTAACTATTAAACTAAATTCATATTAATTAATTAATAGTTAATTCATTAATTAATAAAATATTGATTATTCATAAAAGCACTGCTCCTCCCGCGCTGCTCTCTCCCCCTGAGATTGCTCCCCCTCCTTCAGGCCTCTCGTTTTCCCCATGGCCCCTCCAGAGTTTGATCCGGAGGGGGCTGGCTTTGCTGCTGTGCCCCCCTATAACTTTGCTGGTCTAGACTTTGCCAACCTCGTTTCTTCCCTCGACCCCCCCTTGAGGCCATCCTGTTGTCTCTAAGTTTGTAAAAAAGATTGAGGACATCCCATAAATAGTTTTACCTCCTGCATTGCCTCAAAGAGCTACTCTCTCCTTGTTTGAGAAGGGTCTGGTTGGGCAATTCACTGACCTATGGCCCTCTCTAAAAACTATGAAAAAATGGGTTGAAAAAAATTGGTCTCCCTCAATTCAAGGTAAAATATCTATCCGCTTTTGTGGAAAAGGATATTTAACCTTCTATTTTGAATCCAGAGAAGATCGAGAGTTGATCTTCAGAAATGGGCCTTACTTCATGGACACTAGAGGCTTATACTTAAACATACGGACTTTGGACTTCGATCTCGAACTTGATGTTCCTAATGCTATTCCAGTTTGCGTCCACCTCCCCCATATTTATCTTCATTGCTGGGGGAATGAATATGTCAAAGCAATAAGCAACATATTTGGAAAATATATAGACCAAAGTGAACCAAAAGAAGATATGCACGCATGTGCTCAAATCTGCTTGGAAGTTGACCTGGGAAAGGGACTACAAGAAGTAGTGAAGATCAAGGTAGAAAACTGGGCACACATTCAACAAATGGATTATGATCAACTTCCATTCAAATGTAAGGTATGTCACGAATACAATCATTTTACAAATAGATGTTCGAAGAAATATACAAAAGAAACAACTGAATCTCAAGACCCTCAATGGGAGCCTATTAAACTAAAAAAAATTGGAACTAAGCCCTCAAAATATTCAACCCCTTCCTCTTCTGCTCCCCTTCCTTGGGGTGCCCCTTCCCCCTCCTCCTTTCTCTCCTTCCTTCTGACTCCAATCCCCTTTCCTCTCTAGATCCCCCTCTTGATCCCCTCCCTGCTAGAGAGGATGCTCCCCCTCTCCCTCTCAAATCCTTGGCCTCTCCTCCTCCTCCTTTTCTTTCCCCTTCCCCTCTTTCCCCCCTCCTCTCGCATCCTTCTTCCCCTGGCCTCATCATGAGCCCACTTCCTCCTCCCTTTGAAAGGATTCCAACAAGAAACCAGTGTTGGAAATAATACTGAGAGGGGGGGGGGGGGTGAATCAGTATTATCAGATCAATAATTTAATTTTCAAAACTGATTTGTATACGCTACTTCAGTTTAGTGAACTAGCGTGTATACGCAACTGTACTTAATGCAACTAGTGTATATGCAGAGATATTTTATTTAGCCAAATTATCATGCATTGAATTTTAACCAGTATATTAGGAGTGCAGTAAAAAGAGAATAAAGAATCACACATAAGCAACACACATGAACACCAAGGTATAAGGCAGAAACCCAATGTGGGTGAAAAACACCTACTGTAATCGTCTTTGTCTTCTTTTAATAATAAGAAAATTTTGTTTACAATTTTTGTATTGGTGCAGTCTTATACCAGTACGCATGCTTCTACCTGCAGAAGGCTACAACCTTCTCCCATTCTCCAGTGTCTACTGAAAGGGAGCTACAACCCCCTAGCTATTGTACTAGTTGATATGTTTACTAGTACATAGGTGCCTGCCTACAGAAGGCTACAACCTTCTCTTTTCTTCTAGGGACCACGTTTCATAAATTTTCAGACTGGATCCATCAACAACATCATTCAATCATCAAATATATCTGCATCAACCAATCTCCTTTTGAACCAACCACAACCGGATCAATCAATCACTCCATCAATCTAATCATTCAGAATGCTGTCACCAAAATACAGTAACCAAAACCAAAGCCAGAACCTAGAACACTGCAACAACAAATAAAAGCAACTAAAACATATTTTATAAGGTATATGCTACTTCCATGTGTCAAACCTGCGTGCATATGCGCTTTCCTCAAAGCTAACCAACGTACAGATCTACAAATCAAAATTATGATGTATACGCTGTTTTGATATGCAGAACCAATGTGTATATGCTCCTTTTCTAAAGTGAACCTGTGTACAAATCTTTAAATGATGATTTAAACATTACAACTATTCCAGACTTCATTCATACCCATATCATCATATTTACAGACTACAACATGCGCCAGTTATTCAGATACATGATCAAACCACATAAAGATAATTCACTTAAAGCCTTGAGATCCTGATACATCATTAGATCTTATCCTTCATCAAACGCTAAGGTTCATCCTTGGTTCAGATCAAGCAAAGCACCATAAGGCAATAACCTGCATATTAGATCTCAAACTTCATCAGACATTCGATACTTGCACACGTTGGCCTAATGATCTTCTCCTCCTTTTATAGTTTTAGGCCTTTCTCAATACCATGGACGAAAACCACTTAGGACCAATACCTTGGAACAAATACCTAGGGTCAATATCTCGAACTAGATACCTTGGACCAATACCATGGATCAAAATACCATGGACCAAAAACTTTAGACCAAAAATTTCGTTTTCCAAGGTATACGCGCTTTTCCTCCTGTGAAAGTGTGTGTGTACATATACGCGACTTGTATACAGTGAACTTGCATGTATACGTAGCTTTGCTAATGGTGAACCTGCATATACCTCTCTTTCTTCATTCTATGAAGACTGATCTGACATCATTCTTTGCTATTTACCTGCTATACTGTGATCTTTCATCTGAGTGAGTTGCCTTCTAAATTGATTCCTTGAAGTTGCCCTGCATTTCATCACATCTGTAAACACTACTGTCATGCATTCTGTCACATCTAATATCTCTTCTATAGATTCATCTAGTTACCATATACAAGTGAGTTGTTCTACTACAAGTGGGTTGCCATCAAGTACAACACATACATCATAATGCCAACAATCTCCCGCTTTGGACTTGATAGCAACAACCACACCAAGTCACTCTCCCCCTTTGACATCAAGGGAAAAGGGTCATGCTCCCCATGGGTGTATGTTGAATTCTCTGATATGCTGAAGAGTGCTGATTGAGCTCCCATGATCGAGTCCATGCTCCCCCTGAGCATAAGCAAAGTCTACAAAGAGAAGTTCTAAAAGAAGAACATGACTCTATACATACATCACAAATGACCTTCCTATCACCAATGACTCATACACACATCCATCTCCCAACCAAGTGGGGATATACCAAATTTTACTCATCCACCGAACCAAGTGGGGATATATCAATTGTTTATACATGTCAAAAACAAGAAACATTACATCATCCATCCCATGCATAGTGGGGTTACAAATTATGTCTTTTCATAACTGATACATTAAAAGATATACATAACATATATAACAAAGACCAAATATCTTAAACAAGACCATGACAGTCATAAAAAACTATCATATGATCTGTACCATCAGCAAAATTTGTCAACAACATCTAGACCAACAACCTGTGTATGTCCATCATTAGTTCCCAAAATATCATCAACCATGTTCTCCCCTTGAACCTGTTCCACTTGTTCACAGTCAGATCTGATCATTGCATATGTCAGTAAGAGATATCAAAGCATCATCATCAATCAGATATACATCAAGTTATCAACAACTTTATGAGGACCAATATATTTCCACATGTTATCAGCAGAGTGAAAACATCATCAAACAGAGCAGATAATTGACAGAACCATAGCATACCCCTTTTTCCTGAGTCTGGGCCACTGCTTTTCTTTAAACCAACATATACGCGAGTGTGCCCACAAAACCCTGCGTATGTACGCGACTACGCTTCATGAAACTCGCGTATAAAGACCTTTCTCTGGAAAAATAGGATTTAACAATAGGATGATGCATCGACTACTCCCAGCTTTTGTCTGAGATATTCAAATGACTCTCTAGGCAGTGGTTTAGTGAATATATCAGCAACCTGTTCTTTGGAGGGAATATATTCCAGTTTGACCTTTTGTTCAAGCACTTGTTCACGTAGGAAATGATATTTGATGGGTATGTGCTTGGTCTTGGAGCGCATGACTGGATCCTTTGAAATACTGATGGCACTTGTATTATCACATAGAATGGAGATGGGCGGAGTACATGTGATCTGAATATCTTGCAAGGTTTGCATCATCCAAAGTAGTTGTGTGCAACAAGATGCAGCAGCCACGTATTCTGCTTCAGCTGTAGATAATGAAATTGAACTTTGTTTCTTGCTGAACCAAGACACTAACTTGGAACCCATATAGAATGCACCACTACTAGTGCTTTTTCTGTCATCAACACTTCTTGCCCAATCTGCATCTGTATATGCATGAAGTGTAAGATCTGTATCTCTAGGATACCATAAACCAAAGTTCTGTGTTCCTTGAAGATATTTTAAAATCCTTTTCACTACCTGAAGGTGTGATTCCTTTGGATTTGCTTAGAATCTTCCAACTATTCCCACTACATGCATGATGTCCAGTCGGGTACCTGTTAGATAAAGCAGATTGCCAATCATGGATCTGTAAGTTGGTTGATGTACTGCTGCTGATTCATCATTTGAGCTAAGATTGCATCCTATTACCATTGGGGTACATACTGGTTTAGAATCTTCCATGCCGTACTTTTTCAGGATCTGTTTGAGATATTTGGTTTGTGAGATAAAAATACCATCTTTATTTTATTGAACTTGTAGACCAAGAAAATAGGTAAGCTCACCAAGCAAGGACATTTCAAATTCTTGCTGCATTACTGAAGCAAAATTCTTACTCATGGATTCTTCATTGCTACCAAAAATGGTATCATCAACATACACAACAATTATTAGTAATTTAGCAGTGTCCATCTTTGTATATAGATTGCTATCTGCTGATCCCTTTGAAAACCCCTGTTGGTGGAGATATTTGTCAAGACGGTAATACCATGCCCTTGGAGCCTATTTTAGACCATAGAGAGATTCTCTGAGTTTGCATACAAGTTTTGCATCATTTCCAAGAATGAATCCTTCTGGTTGTTCAATATAGACTTCTTCTTTTAAGTCTCCATTAAGAAACGCAGATTTTACATCCATTTGGTATAATTTGAATTTCTGAAAACTAGAAAGAGCAAGAAACATTCTTATGGCTTCAAGTCTAGCAACATGTGCAAAAGTTTCTTCAAAATCTATACCTTCTTGTCGAGCATATCCTTTACAAACAAGTCTGGCCTTGTTTCTAATAACTTCATTTTCGTTCATCTTATTTTTGAATATCCATTTAGTTCCTATGATATTCTTATCATGAGGTCTAGGAACTAATTCCCAAGTATTATTCTTTTCAATTTGCTCAAGTTATTCATTCATGGCCTTGACCCAACATTCATCTCTGCACGCTTCATTTACATTTTTAGGCCCAGTGGAAGACAATAATGCTAGATAGCTTGAAGCTTCAGCAATGGTTCTTCTAGTATGCACACCTACCCCTTTTTCTCCTAATATTTGAGTTTCTGGATTATTTTTCTGAACATACCTAGATGAAGTATTTTCTTCTATTGTTATCTCTTCTTCTGGTGCTTCATTGGTTTCTTCTTCAGAATCAGTGTGGTTTGATGTGGGAAAATGATCCTCATCTTCTTCATTGTCATACTCTTCAGTTTTTATCTGTTTTGGATTTTTTCATGCTTCATCAACCACAACATCAATACTTTCAATAATTTTCCCAAGTCTTTTATTGTAGCATTTATATCCTTTACTTGGGGAAGAGTAACAAAGAAGAATACCTTCATCTACTCTGGGTTCAAACTTACCAAGTTTTTCATCCATCCTTTTGTTGTAGCATTTTCTTCCAAAAACTTTGAAGTATTTTATAGTAGGAATCTTACCATGCCAAAGTTCATGTGGATTTTGAGCACTGTTTACCCGAACGTTTGCTTGGTTGAGAATAGTGATGGCGGTGAATGCAGCTTCACCAGAAGGTTGCAGGAGTTCCAGATTCATCTAGCATAGCACGAGCCATTTGTTGAATAGTTCTATTCATCCTTTTTACCACTCCATTTTGTTGAGGAGTCCTTGTAGTGGAGAACTTCCTTTTTATTCCATGTTGTTCACAAAAGTCAAAGAATTCATCTGAGGCATTTGATTTTGCAATCTGATTCATTTTCAACCAAAGCTTTTAAGGCTTTGAACTTTTCAAATGCTTCATCTTTATGCTTTAGAAGACCTATCCAGCATAGTCTGGAAAAATCATAATGAACAATATAAAGTATTCTTCTCCACGAGGTGACTTTTTCCTTGATGGACCACATAAATCAGTATGAACAAGTTCCAGAGGCTTACTAGCTGACCCTTCCTTTTCTATGAATTCATATCTAGTTTTCTTACCGAATTGACATGATTTGCATATAGTATTTTTAGGAATGTTGATATCTGGAAGATCACGAACAACCTGGAACCTGCATGCTTTTCTTATTTGATAAAAGCTTAGATGTCCCAATCTTCTGTTCCATAGCCAGTTTTCATCATTTTTGCTTAGATAACATTGTTTTTGTCCTCCCTTGAGTATGTATAGGTTGTTTGGAGTTCTTGTCCCTATAATCATGGTTTCTCCTGTATCAAGCTCACGAACAACACATCCATTTGATCGAAACACTACTTCATTTCCTTGATCACACATTTGACTCACGCTCAATAGATTATGATTTAAGCCATCAACATACATAACATTCCCAGCTTTAACTTTTTCTTTCAAGAAAACAAAGCCTTTACCTTTTATGACAGTAGGAGTGTCATTTCCAAATGAGACACTCTTTTCCTTTTCTAAGGCATTATATGAGTGTAGTTTTTCTCTGTCACCTGTCATGTGTTTTGAGCATCCACTGTTGATGTACCACTGGTTTTCTGGTCCTTCTGCATACAAAGCTATACCACATCTTTCTGTTGGTGGTTCTTTCTTTCTCCATATTTTGGGATTTAATGGAGTTTACTCCTTTTGAGCTATTTGCCGAAATTTACTCCCGCATTCAGGTTCTTCATGGCCAAAGTTGTTACAGATTGAGCATTCTATTTCATTTTCAAGAAGAGAAAAGTTATTATAGGAACTTTTCTTGATCCCTGTCACATTCCTTTGATTTCATGCTTCTCTAGTCATAATAGTTTTGTAAGCAACACATTGAGAAGCTTTGTGGCCAAAATTATGACATGAAAAACATTGAACATTAAATAAGTTCCTGTGATTATCGAATCTACTGACCTGTTGATTGTAGTTTCTATTGATATTCTTTGAAACAGATTTAGTACGATTTACCTGAGGTTGATTGTGGATTTTGTTCATCCTTGAAGTAAATTGACCCTGATTCACCTGGTGATCTGCTTTATTCCTTTGTTGACAATTGTCGAACTATTCACTGCTCTTTGTTGCATCAAGATAACTTTTAGTGGAGGTTGACGGATTCTGTGATTGAGATGTTTCTTCAGTATATTCAAGACCTGTCTTTATCAGAGGAGAGCCCTGCACTTTGATAATTTCATTTAATGTTTCTTATCCTTCAACAAATCTAAGATTGAGAGCTTTTTTTTTTCTCAAGATCCTTTCTTAGACCCACAATTTCACATTCTAGCTTTTCATTGTGTTTTTCTCTTTCAGCAAGTTGGTATGTAAAGGTATCTATAATCATATTCTTTTCTTCTAAACAAATTTTGAGTTTAGAGATTTCTTCATAAAGGTCATCTTCATCTAAAGCATCCAAAAAATCATCATCTTCATAATCCATAAGAAGTCTATAGTCATTACTATTTTCATCTTCATCACTATTTGATAAACCATCGCTATCTTCATGAGTATAGTAGCTCTTTTTACTTACACTTTGTTTTCTATTCCATTTTGTAGATTCCTTCGCTTTATCATATTTATCTTTATGAGGACATTTGGTAGCATAATGACTGACTCTACCACAGGCAAAACATTTGAAAGGTAGTTTACCTCTGAATCTTCTGGAACCCCGTTGAAGGTTTTTGACAAAGTTTGCATCTTCTTCTCCTTCTGAAATATGTCCTGATTCATTGAGTTCTTCTTTT
>APFE031754921.1:0-15433 GCA_000404065.3 Pinus taeda
TTCTTCTTTCACACTCCTCCTTCTGTCAAATCTGTGGTCACTCGCATTCTGGGTTTTCCCTCAGCAACCCTCCCCTCTAAATATCTCAGAGCTCCCCTTACTGCTTCAGCCATAAAGCATTCAACCTGGCGAACTCTCATAGAGAAGCTTGAATCCCATCTTAACCTTTGAACACACAGATCTCTAAAATTAGCCAATCATGTAGTGCTCATCAAGTCAATCCTTCAGGCCATGCCTCTTTACCTTTTCTTAATCCTTGCAGCGCCGAAATGGGTTCTAAAAAGAGTCAGGAATCTTCAACGTGACATTCTATGGGACAGCTCGACAACTAACCATAAGTGGGCACTGGTTAAGTGGACTAATGTCTGCATGCCCAAAGACAAGGGTGGCATCGGGCTGAGGGAACCATAGCATAGCAATTCTATTATGAACGCTAAAATTTGGTGGCAATGGGTCACTAATCCAGAAAAACCTTGGGTCAAAATATGGACAGCCAAATACGCCAACAACAGACCTCAGGAAGAGCTCATCAGATTCACTCCCACCGCCAAGGGGTCACTAATCTGGAATGCGGCCAAACAACACTTTCAGTTAATTCAACAGCACAGCTTCTAGGAGGTAAGAAATGGTCATACGACAAGATTCTGGACATATGCATGGAACTAGATGCCCAAGCTTACTAGTGTTCTTCATCCTTCTCTGAGACCCAATAGGCAGGAGCAGCAGCAGGAAAAAATCCGACAATTTTGGATGTAGGAGACGGAGCAAGGATTCAGGAAATGGAGACAAAGTAATCAAATACTCAATAACACAAATCCCCGGGAGACTGAGGAGCTGGAGAAGGAGTTAAGAAGAAGAAGCATTAGGCATGATGAAGGCAATGACATCCTTAGATGGGGATACCAACCCAAAGGGTCCTTCACCTCTTCCGAAGCTTACAAAATGGTTTGCAACATCACCACGCCTTTAGATCCAATATGGAGTAAAATTTGGGGTCTTGGACCCTGGCCCAAAATCTCCCACTTCCTCTAGCTAGTAGGACATAAAAGAATCCTCACATGGGATAAACTAAGGAGCAGAAACTTTCATGGTACCTCTATCTGTCACAACTGCAATCAAAATGAAGAAACTCTCCAACACCTCCTGGACACTTGCCCACTAGCCAATCAGTTATGGGAAAAGGTGAGCTTCAGATGCCAAAAACGGTGCAGAATGGAGAATGACATCATCAACTCTATAAGACAATGGCCACAGAACCCTTATAAAAGCGAGCTACTCAACTATCTATGGAACATCATACCGGGGATTGTCCTATGGAGCATTTGGAAGGAAAGGAACAAGCGTATATTCAAAAACCAGCGCTCTCCAAATGAAGATATATGGAACAAGCTATGTGGGAATCTCAAAGAAACGATGATGTTACGACCGTGGACAAAGGAGTATCTCCCCTCTATAGATAATGAGAAAAGCATTCTTGACAACTGGAAACTGCATCTGCCTCAAGAACTTCCCAAGAATGGCCCCTCTAAAAGCAGCATCAAGGACAAAAGCCTCTGGATCGCCCCCCGTAAAAACTCATACAAGCTCAAGTTTGATGGGGCTTCCAAAGGCAATCCTGGAGTGGCTGGCTTTGGAGGAATATTGAGAAATCGTGAAGGAATTCCTTTGCAGACATACTTTGGAAACATTGGTTGGGACACCAACAACTCAGCAGAGCTAGAGGGGCTTTGGCAAGGACTCCTTCTCGCGTGGAAGCTCAACCTTCAACCCCTGATAGTAGAAGGCGACTCCCAGATCCTTATAAACATGGCTACGCGAATATAGAATGGCTTACAAGCAAGGAAAGTCAAATCCAGTTGGAGGCTTGAAGCAAGGCTGAATGCCATTGAACAAGAGTTGCGCAAGAAGAGGGCCATCTCCTTCAATCACACAAAAAGAGAGGGCAACAAGGTTGCTCACCTCTTGGCCAACATAGGGGTAGAAAATGAACATACCCTCCTATCAGGCAACACAGATATCATTCCAAACAATCTCCAGGTCCAGGAATGCGAAAGCCTGATCCAAGGAGATGCTATTGTCCCGGATGCGGGTGACACGACAGAAGGAAACGGGGAGCCACATGCTGGTCATGTGCTGCCTCAGATGTAGTGCTGGCATTCAATGCCCTAACGCCGCCAAGGAATATATGGTAGGGATTAACGTTGGATTTCATTCAATGCTCCGTTGAAGTTGTTGGCTCGACTGCAACGAGAAGTTATGGCAGTCAATGATCGAGGTCATGATGCAGAGGTTAAAAAAGGTGATGGGGGGCCTCAGCTTAAGCTGGTTCATGCTCAACACTTGGTCTTTGTTGTTCTAGCTCCTGCCTGGTCTTCAACTCTCTGGGAGACAATACCTGCCATCCCTTTGTTTGTTGTATGTAATTTCAAGTCTGAAGGGTGAGGGGGTTGCGAATTTGAGTGTATCAAGTGTTGCCCACTCACCTCTGTATCAATTCCGCCTCCCTATCTCGCACTGCTCCTTACCCTCGGCTCTTCTGAAAAATGGTCAGGCCTCAACAGCGCTTGCTTAGCGGTCGAGGCTCTGCACGTGGAGGGTCCTCTCAGCCTCCAGCTGAAGAACCTCACTCCCATTGCTGTCGTTTCCGCTGCCATCACATTTATGAAGCCATTCCTATCCAAGGCAGCCAATTCGTGAACTCTAGCAGCCCGGACCCTTCAGCTCCTTCGCCGACCTTTGGTTTGGCCATTTTTACCTTTGGCAGCTCGATGGACAGACCCCATATCAATGCCCATGTTTCGGTACCTTTCCTGGAGGAAGTGCCAACTGATAGTGAAGAGCTCCGTGGCAAAAGGAAGCACCAGGATGAGAGTTCAGAATTTGTCAAAGCAATGCCAGGGGTGGTTGCAGAACAGGCCCCCAACCTTCCCCAGCCTCAGGAAACGTCAACATCCAAGGGGGTCGATGTCAACCTAGGTCCTCACCCTGCTGCAGAGGAAATTGGAAAATTTGGATGGTACCCGGTGGTCGAAGAGTAGCCGGAGGAGTAGCTGGCCCTCCGCTCAACATCACCCACTCCAGCAACACTCAGGTTTTGCTTCAGCTTTCGATTTATGTTATGTGGTCCCAATGCTTTTTTTTGTCATGTTTTTTGCTTCCCTTGTGTGGGATAATGTTGTTGGTTGTCTGCTGCCCCTGCGTGGGTTATCTAGTTTGAACTGGTTGCTCCTTTTTGAAAGACAAAGAACCCCTGCGTGGGATGCTTTTGTTCAGATGTGGGATGTTTTGTTCAAGTATGGTGCCCCTGCGAGGGCTGCTCTTATGATGGTCCTTCACATTCCAGAGTGCCAAGGCTTGGCCTCTGGAGAAAAAACTCTATGATTGTAATGTTTTACCTATTTCTGTACATAATAGATTAGTTTTTTAGCGAGGAAAAAAAAAAAAATCATTGTGGTCAACACATTTCGAACCGAACTAGCTAGTTTATTAAGAAATTAATAAACTTATATCACAATTTCAATATTATTTTTCAAAAAAGAGTCGTTTAATATAGCCATTACATATTAATATTTTTAATAAATTAATAAACTAATAACATTATTTAAATATTATTTTTCAAAAAGTAGCCATTTAATATCATTGTTACTTAATAATATTTGTTTTTAGTATATTAATAAATTAATATCACTATTTAAATATTTTTTTCCAAATATAGCCGTTACTTGAAATTATGGCTCTACATTGCTCTCTATTTAAGCCTTTGTCATGGTCCCCCTCTTCATCTCATCCTCATGATGAACCACACTTGTTGTTTTGAAACGCATCGGCCAAAAAAAATCTCTTATATGATTTCTACCAAAAGGCTTTGCTTAATTCATTATGGATCACAAAAGCTTGAATATAGAAAATTTATAAAGCTATCTATAATCAAAACCAAACTATGTGTTTTTTAAGGACTCTCTTTAATGATAAGTTGAGAAATTGTTATTAAGATATATATGTGCTAGCACAACCACATTAATAAATGTACTTGATAATATATATCTACTGTCGCAATCACATTAATAAATGTAGTTGATAAATACCAATATGTATATATCAACCACATTTATTCTTACTTTTTATTTATAAATATCAAAATTAATAATTTTATTATTACCTATAAATTATATATTATCATTATTATGATTTAGTACTATTAATTAAACAATTAATAAAAATTAACCAATTCATTAAAAAAAAATTATTTGGATAGTGGAAACAAAATATAATTATTGATATCAAAAATATAAAGATTATAATATCAATAATAATAATAATAATTTATTATTATTATTATAATAACTTACTAGTTTTAAATTTTTAGTTATGAATAATACTTATCAAAAACTATAAACTATAAATATTCATTATTCATATATATTTTTTAATAATAATCATAATATGATTAATAATCATATTTACAATTAATAAGTATTCGTTATAAAAAATTAATATTAATCAATATTGATATTAAAAGTATACAAATATAATAATAATAATAAGATATTATCAAATATTATTATCTTTACATTATAAATACTATAATAATTATAACAATTAAAATGAATAGTGTGTAAAAAATGTTAATATATTATAATAAACGAATAATAATTATTATTATAATAAATATTTATATTATCAAACAAAGGGGTTATTAATATTGAAAACCCAAAGCATTATAAAAACAAAAAAATAATACTAAATAGAAAGGATTATTATTATAAACCTAAGGAATTAATAAACTCAAAAGTTTAATATTAAAAACTGAAGGGAATAATATTGAGGGTCCAAGAAACTAATAATATAAGCCTTTGGGAACAACATTATAAAGATAAGAGATTATTAATATTATAAATTCAGGGTAGTAATAAACCAAAGGAATTTATATTATAAACTCAAAGGATTTATATTAAACCATAGGATTTATATTAAACCCTAGGATTAATATTATAAACCCTATGAACAATATTATACCTTAGGAATATGAACCCTTAGATTAATAAACCCAAGGGATCACTATTATAAACCCAAAGCACTAATAAACCCAAGATATTAATACTAAAAACCCAACGGATTAATATTGTAAACCTACAGTATATAAACCCTATGATAAATGTTATAAACCATTAAAGAAACATGGTTAACCATGCTTTCTTTTTATATTGAAACAAATTTTTTCACAATGTGACGTTGCACCATGGTTGACCATGATTGATTTTTTTATTGAGAGAATCTTTATCATAATGCAATTCTTGGCCCTCGTTGACCATGGTTTAACATGTTTGAACATGGGTGATTTTCATGTCTAGACAATATCTGTCACAATGCAACATTGGACCATTGTTGAGCATGGTTGACAACATGTAAGCATGGTTGTCACAATGTGACGCTGGACCATGCGACAATATTTATCACAATGTGACCATGGTTCCTAACTATGGCTGAACATTATTGACCATGGTTCATTTTCATATTGAGACAATCTTTCTCACAATGTGACGTTGGACCATGGTTGACCATGGTTGACGTTCATATTGATAAAATCTTTGTCACAACGTGATATTGGACCATGGTTGACCATGATTGATTTTATATTGAGAAAATATTTGTCACAATTCAATGTCGGACCATGGTTGATCATGCATAATTTTCATATTGAGACCATCTTTGTCACAATGCAATGTTGCACCATGGTTGACGATGGTTGATAATGGTCGATTTTCATATTGAGACATTCCTTGTCGCAATGTGACATTGAACCATGGTTGAGCATGATTATAAGCTGAAGGAATTTATATTAAACCCTAGCATTAATATTATAAACCCTATGAATAATACTAAAACCAATGAATATGAACCCTTAGATTAATAAACCGAAGGAAATAATAAACGCAAGTCACTTAATACTAAAACCCCAAGGGATTATACACTCAAGGGATTAATATTATAAACCCAATGTATATAAACCCTAAGATGAATATTATAAACATAGTTGACCATGGTTGATTTTCATATTGAGGCAATCCATGTCACAATGTGATGTTGGACCATGGTTGACCATGGTTAACCATGTCTGATTTCCATATCTATACAATATTTGTCACAATATGATGCTAGACCATGGTTGACCATGGTTGGTTTTGATATTGAGACAATCTTTATCACAATACAATGTTGGACCATGACTAACGAGGATTGATTTTTATATCTAGAAAATCCTATGATAAACATTAAGATAAATATTATAAAGCAAGGTGTAAAAACCATATGATAAATATTATAAGCACTAAAATAAACATGGTTGACCATTGTAGACCATGCTTTATCTACATCTTTAAATAATCTTTGTCACAATACGACACTGGAGAACCATGGTCCACCATGATTGACTTTCATTCAGATCCAATCTTTGTCACAATGTGACATTCTACCATAGTTGACCATATCTTACAATGATTAAAAACCCAAGGAATTTATATTAAACCCTAGGATTGATATTGTTAACCCTATGAATAATATTAAATCCAAGTAATACGAACCCTTAGATTAATAAACTCAAGGGATTGATATTATAAATCTAGGGGGTTGATATTATTAACCCAAGGGATTAATACTAAAGCCCTGAAGTATTATGAACCTAAGGGATTAATATTATAAACCCAATATATAAACCCTAAGATAAATATTATAAACACTAAAATAAAAAGGGTTGACAATGGTTTATTTTCATGTTGAGACAATTTGTGTCACAATGCTATGTTGGAGCATGGTTAAACATGATTTATTGTCATATAGAGACAATATTTTTCATAATACGATGTTGGACCATGGTTGAACATAGTTTGTTTTCATATTGAAACAATTTTTGTCACAATGCAATATTGGACCATTATTGACTATGATTAATTTTCATATCTGGAAAATCCTATGGTAAGCAATAAGATAAATATTATAAACCAAGGTATATAAATCATATGATAAATATTATAAATACTAAAATAAACATGGTTTACCATGGTTGATTTACATATTTAGACAATCTTTGTCACAATGTGACAAGAATATATTTTCATGGTTTTCCAAACTTTGGAATTAGGTTCATCACCCATTCATGTTTGCCATCCAAATTGTATCATAGTATGATTTACCATTCATAACCATGTGTATTATAAATAACTCACCTACAATTAAATTCCCTATATTTCTTCTCTAAATCATATTGTGGATGAGGAGAACTATGCTTAATATGCTAAATAACAAAATCAAACTTATAACTTAGTTGAGCATAACTTTCCAATTTATAACATAAAATCAAACTAAATGAAATAAAATAATTCCAAAGAAAAAAAACAAAAAAGTTAGAAATATATATAACATAAAAATATCATAATATACTTCATACACAAACATACTCAACCGATAAACACCATCAAATCTCACATAAGATACATAATGAGAACTTCAATAAAAAGACAAATTCATTTTGCAAAAATCATCACTAATTATAGTAAATGCTCTAATTACCATTAATACCTAAGAATATATAAAAATATTAATTTGAATAAGAAGACAAACTAATTTTAAAAAAATAATCATTAATTGTAAAATGTTATAAATTATGTCATAGATTCTTATGCTCAACTACATGAAACTATGCTTAATATGCTAAATAAAAAAAAATTATAAATTAATTGAGCATAAATTTTCAATTTATTGCGTAAAATCAACCTAAATGAATTAAATAATGCCAAAGATAAAAATAAAAAAAATTAGAAATAAATATAACATAGGAATATCGTAATATAATTAATACACATTATGAATAAAAACACACCCAACCGATAACACCACCAATTCCTAAATAAGATACATAATGAGAAATTCAATCAGAAGACAAAACCATTTTTTAAAAATTATCATTACTTACAATAAAATGTTACAAATTATGTCATTGATTCTTATGCTAAACTACATGCAACTATGCTTAATATGCTTTAAAAAAAAGAGTCAAACTTGTAACTCAATTAGCATAAATTCCAATTTATAACATAAAATCAGCCTAAATAAAAAAATAATGCCCAAGATAAAAATAAAAATAAAATTACAAACAAATATAACATAATAATATAATAATACAATTTATACACAATATGAATAAAAACACATTCAACCCATAACACCATCAAATCACACATAAGATACATAATGAGAACTTCAATAAGAAGACAGATTCATTTTGCAAAAATCATCATTAAGTATAATAAAATGTTACAAATTATGTCATTGATTCTTATGCTCGACTACATGTCTAGGTATAATATGTTATGTCCTACAATTTTCTTATACATTGAGCTTTCTACGTTGACACTGATATTGATAATTTTCTAATTTAACAAAATAAATATCTATTTATATTATTATTATTATTATTAATTATTATATTATTATTATTATTATTATTATTTATTTTTAATGTGAGGGGCATTCGTTATTAGAATTCCCCCAATGGGTGTAGATATATTGTACACTTGATTTTTCTATGGCCGGAGAGATGGCCATTGGCCCTTATGGTGTATTTAAACTATATAAATGTTTAATTGATACTATATAGATGTTGATATATTCAATTCATTTTTTCCATGATCATACAACTCTTATGGAATGGTGATATTTTCAATTTGTGTTTTCCATGATTATACAACTTTTATGAAAAGGTTTTGATTCCTTAAGATATGAATGAGTTTCTCATCTTCAGTGTATTTGTTTCAACATAATTAGCATGGCATATTAGTGAAAGTTAAACTTCTATTAATAAAGTCTTGATTGCACATCGTGCTCTCTATGCAACTGTTAAGGAACCAACTCACAGAAAGATAAACGAGGCAGATCAATGACTTTAGAATCGGCCTCTTCGAGGGGGCAACCTCCTTAACATTACACAAATGAACAATTATTCAATGACACAACTAAAAAAACCTTCTTTCTATGTATAAGAGTCTAAGGGTTCACAATATAATCAAAGTTGACATAAGAATAATAATATAAGAGCACAACAATAACAATAGTGGGCTTCTATCAGGCACAATAATAATAATATGGGGACAATATGGGCACAACAATAACAATAGGGGCTTCAATGACAATAGTAATGGGAGAATCACTAGTATGATATGGAATTAACATTCCCCTCTCCTTCAAAAAAGTGTTTTCCTTAATGCTTGAGTAGTTGATGCTTCTGTATAAAATTCTAATCTCCCCATGTGGAATCTTTAGTGGGTAAGTTCTTCCACTTGACCAGATACTCCGAAACTGATCGATTCGTAGCTCTCAAGTTCCTAATTTTTGTGACTGCTTCACTTTCCAATATGATTTTTCCTTCCTTGTCAAGTTCTATAAATATTGTTTGAACTCGAAGCTTGTCACCAATATCCTTCTTTAAGCATGCAACATGGAAAACTAGGTGCACTTGGGAAGCTGTAGGAAGCTCAAATTTGTATACCATGGTACCAATCTTTTGCAACACCTTGTATGGACCATAATACTTTGGTGATAGTATATTATCCTTCTTAACTTTCTTGAGGGACATTTTCTTATATGGTTGTAGTCATAGAAATACAGATTCACCTACATCAAAACTTCTTTCATTGCAATGTTGATCTACCTGTTGTTTCATTCTATTTTGTGCCAAAGTTAGGTTATCCTTTAAGAGTTGGAGAATTTGTTGTTGATGCTTGATGTGATCTTCCACTGCTTGAATGTTATAATTTTCCCTTAAATATGATGTGATGGATGGTCGGTGATATGCATAAAGTTCCATAAATGAGGTCTTTTTTGCTACAGTATGGAAGGAAGTGTTATACCACCTTTCAACCAGAGGAAACCACTTGATCTATGGTGTCTGTTTATTAGATACAAAGCAACGAAGATATCCTTCAAAACATTTGTTTACTATCTTAGTTTTACCATCATATTGAGCATGATAAGATGAGCTATGAGCTAACTGAGTATCAAAAAATGAAAATAATTACGTCCAAAAATTTCTAGTGAAAATGGGATCTCTGTCGCTTACAATAATATTTTCCTTTCTATGTAGCTTTTGAATTGTTTCCATAAATGCCGCAAAAATCGTACTAGCTTTAAATGGATGAGATAATGCACAAAATTGTGCATACTTGGTAAGTCTGTCAACTACCACCATGATGACACTCTTTCCTTTGGACATATATAAACTTGTGATAAAATCGATTAAAACCTACTCCCAACATTGACTTGGAATGGATAAAGGTTGTAATAGACCCGAGGTCTTAATTTCTTCAACTTTATTTTGTTGGTAAACCAAACATTCTGCCACAAATTTTTGAATATTAGATTTAAGGCCATCCCAAAAAAATTATTTCTTAACCCTGTGGTAAGTTTTTAAAAATCCCAAGTGCCCTCTTAAGGGAGAGGTCTGTAATTCCATAGGAACCTTTTGCTTTATTTGGGAATTCTGACATAGGTATAAGTGTGATCTTTGTACCATGACGAATCATTTTTTCAGCTAAATATATTAGATATACTAAGATCTTGTTGTAACTTTTGAATGAGTGCCCACACTTCTTCGTCATTCTTCCATTAATCCCTCGGTTAATTTATCCAATCTGGTTGGATAATAGAAATGGCACAAAGAAATGCTTCTACATCCTCATCCTTGCATGTGCCACAATATTTGGTTTCCCTTTTCTGTAGATGATTTCAAAGTCATAACCCAACATCTTTGTGACCCTTTTTTACTACTCTTATGAAGATAATCTTTGATCTAAAAATTATTTAAGACTATCATGATCCGTTTTTACCTTGAAGTGTCTTCCCATTAGGTAGGGTCGCCATTTCTTAGGTGCATGTAGTATTTCCAATATTTCCTTCTCATAAATAGCTTTGTGTAAATACTTTCCTTTGATTGGAAAACTTTCGAAAGTTATGGGTCTTTATTCTTGCATTAAAACAACATCAGTTCCATTTCATGAGGCATCACATTCCACAATAAAGTTTTTTGTGAAGTTCAGTGTAGCGAAGACCAGTTCTTGGCACATTGCCTCTTTAAGATGTTCAAAGGCCTTCATTGCTTTTGGAGTCCATAAAAACGCATCTTTCTTCAATAATTTTGTTAGAGGTGTTGCTCTGCAATAATTCCTAACAAACTTGTGATAATACCCTATTGACCCGAGAAATTCTCGCATATGCTTTGTGGATGTGGGGATTTTCTATTCCTTAATGGTTTTTAATTTTGTCATGGTCTACCTTAACAAATTAATGAGATACAATATGACCTAGATAATCCACCGCTTGTAATCCAAAGAATCATTTGGAGCTTTTGCATATAATTGTTTCTCCTCCAATAGTTTTAGCACCTTGTCAACATGTTGAACATGATCCTTCCAAGACTTGCTATAGATTAGTATATCATCAAAAGATACTAACACAATTTTTCAGAGCAAGTGTTTGAAAATGGAATTCATCAAAGCTTGAAATGTAAAAGGGTATTAGTAAGGCCAAAATGCATGACCAAAAATTCATAATGACCCTCATGAGTTCTAAATGATGTTTTCAAAATGTCTTCAGTATTCATTTTTCTTTGGTGATATCCTGAAGGAAGATCCAACTTGGTGAAGTGAATTGACCCATGTAATTCATCCAATAGTTCATCAATGATAGGAATAGAAAATTCATCTTTAATAGTGAGCTTGTTGATCTCCCTATAATCCAGGCACATGCATCATGATCCATCGTTCTTGTGCACGAATACTAGTGGAGGATAAAAATAACTTTGACTAGGTTTAATTATACCATCCCCTAGCACTTCTGAAACTGTACATTCAATTTCAATCTTTTCAGCATACGGATATTTGTAAGGCCTGATGTTTGGAGGAACACTTCCTGGAATCAAATGAATAGCATGATCATGATCATGAATAGGTGGGATACCTTTGGTTGTCTCAAATAGCTTGGAATGATTGTCCAACACTTTTTTGAGATTTGGAGAAATAGATGATTTTGACGTGAGAACCTCTAGCGAATGTAATTGTGCAATTACACCTCATTGTTCTTGCTTTAGAATATTTTCCATTCCATTAGAGTTGATTCTCATTCCTAGTTTCCCTGCGATACCTCTTAATTCAACTTCCTTCCCATCCAAAGAAAATTTCATGAAAAGTTCTTGAAAATTAAAAGCTATTGTACCCAAGGATTGTATCCATTGGCCTCCTAGTACCACATCAGCACCACCCATTCGAATGGAATGCATTGCCCTATTCAATACATATTCTCCCATGGATAGTTTAATATTATGGCACTTTCGAGAGAAATTTATGGTTTCTCCACTTGCAACCATCACTTGAAACTCTGGTGTTGGATATAGGAAAAAATTTAATTCCTTGGTTGTCTTACAATGAATAAAATTATGGGTACTTCCAAAATAAATCAACACTATTACCTTTTTCTTCTTTATATGTCCTTCTATCTTGATAGTTTGACGAGTCATAAGTCCGGCCAATGCATTAGAAGATATGGTCGGATTCATTTATTCTTTCTCTAGGATTTGTTCCTGGTGTATATCCTCTTCTTTTGATGTTTCTTGTTCCTTTTCTTCCTCCTCTTTACAATCTATGTAAAATAATTTCATCTCAGCACACTTTTGACCATTAGTGTATTTTCTATCACGAATTGTTGGGGTCTCAACTTTGTAGGTTATGGAAGGCTAGGGGAAACAACACTTCCATCCTTATAGTTGTGAGTGGTAGGCTTCCTTGTTGCCATAACTTTTCTTTCCATTGTTCTTGCCAACCTGAATGCCTTCTCCAATGAGTTAGGTTCCCAAAGGCGAACCTCATGTTGGATGTTATCCTTTAAAGTCCCTATGAAGACATGAATCCTAAGCTCCTCTAAAATATCTTTTACCCTTATATTCAATTTTTTGGATGTCCTCAATGTGCTCCATCATTGAACACTTTTGTTTGAGGTTTATCAATTGGATAAAAAAGTGTTGCTTTTTGTATCCTCATAATTTGCTACCATTTCTTACATAAAAATTGCCTGAGTGACAGTTTGTTTATGAGAGCAAAGCCATCGATACCTTTTGTGTGTTTTTTCCATTATGGAGATGCAATTATTGTTCCATCTGTAGTATCCATGTTACGGGATCCTTGTAATCAAACTTCCTCATATCGATCTTTGGAACACGGTGGGTCTTGAATCCAATGTCAGAGTCTATGAAATCATGATTAACATTTCTTTTGTTCTCATCGTGAGTTTCATCTACTACCCCTTCACCATTAGTAAACATTTCTTGTAGAAGCTTAGTCAATTCTATCTTCAAACCTTCCATGTCGCCTTTCACTTTTTATTCTATACCATCCATCTTAGTGTCTATGCCATTCATCTTAGTTTCCATGCCATCCATCTTAGCTTCCACGCC
The DNA here is from genome assembly GCA_000404065.3 of Pinus taeda. Classification (NCBI taxonomy): domain Eukaryota; kingdom Viridiplantae; phylum Streptophyta; class Pinopsida; order Pinales; family Pinaceae; genus Pinus; species Pinus taeda. The sequence goes on from APFE031754921.1 coordinate 13,496, forward strand.
ATCCATCTTAACTTTGATGCTATTCATCTTAGCTTACATGTTATTCATCTTAGCTTCCATGCTATTAAACATAGATTTGACGCCTTTCTTTAAACCATGAATCTTAGCTTATCTTACCTTTTATGACAGTCAAATTTGTTGCACTTTGTCTCATAATTTTGATATATCATGTTGCATTTCTTCCTCTTCTTCATGATTCATGCTAGAGCTTTCAGGGTGCTTACTAGGTTTTTTCATTTTCTTTCTTCGGGGCATCAATTAATGATAATTATCCTTCACTATGCCCCTTGAACTTCAAACTAATTTTTCAACCCAAACTTATGAAAAATTTTCAAAAGACTACACCTTTTTTTGCTTTGTAGAAGCTTCATATTGAATCTCTTGTATCTTTGTAATTGTGAATCTTCAAGGTTTAAAATTACTTCCTTCGGTATCCCTTTGAGACCTCTTTCCAATGCCACTCGTCTGATCAAAATTGGATTCTATAAGAATGAGTTATGCACAATCTCCCAAGATGACTTGATTATATAATTTTTTAGTAGAGGGAACTTGTACAATGTGCCACGTGTCACATTTTTGACCTTCGGATTCTATGGTGGTGCTGGTTTTGAACATTGTGATTAAAATGTACTAGTTCTATTTATCACCCTTCTCGTTATTACTAATGTTAGTTGTAATATTTTAATTTTCCTATTCTAGAGAATTGGGTAGGCTTTACAACTCATGTGACCCTAGTAATACATTATAATACTTATCTATTACTACCAGGGAAGTTTTTTGCTCTAGTATTCTCCTGTTGTGGTAAAATTGGAGTGGCAATTATACCCGAAGAAGTGCCCTTGCTCTCTTTTTGGTTCTGGTTAATCTTTTTTCTAGTCAATCTTTTATGAAGGTTTATACAAAACTCTAAACAAATACATATACAGATTCAAAAAGAGAATTTTTCTCTTTACTTAATGGAAAAAATAAAGAAAACAATTATCTATAAATTACAAACCTATGTTCTAATCCTTTTTTTCTTTTACAAAAGGGAGAAAAGTAAATGTCTACACTATTCTTTCTATAGAAATCAAAATTTCACAGTAATGAATTCTTCAATTTTTTTGAATGTACTACACATGCAATTTGCATTTCCTAAGATACCATATAGTAAACCTATTCAAGCATACTCTTCTTCCTTCTAAATGAAAAATTAGATATTGTACATGAAGTTACAACTTTTATTCACCAGCCACATTCCTATATGTTAAATTTAGGTTTTTCGCATGCATATCTGAAAATTTTAAGTTAAAATCAAAGGCATTCTTCATGTCCCAGTGATTAGTGAGATGAATAGCTAGATGCCTCCAAGCTAATATGTCTTTAGGCTAAGATTTCACAGTCCTCTTCATGGAAAGGGCATTTGATGCTACCCTTCAGCGGATTCCCTGTCTTGCAGAAGGGATTCAGTAGACCTTCACCATACTTGTCTCTCTTAGTGTTGGGTTGTTACTATATTTCTCTTCCTTTGTACAAACCATTTTCTCCCATACTTGTCTCCATTAGTGTTGGGTTGTTACTATATTTCTCTTCATTTCAATCCCTTTTATGGGTTACCAACCATTTTCTCCTGCTCGTAACCCAACTTTTTTCGTGATGTTTTTCTCTAGCTAATTCATTTTTTTACGTTTTCCCTCTTTTATAGGTATAACTCCTTTTCTTGGGATAACTCCATAAATTTAACTAACTTTAACACCTCCACCAACACTAAGCATCTCCTCAACATATTTTTAAATTATTTAATTAGTTTAATTTAAAATGGCATCTTTTCGTGGGCCGTTGATTTAATTCTCAAAGGAAGAATATGCATGGCATACTCACTCCCCAAAAAATGGTCTATCCATTATTAACAAAATAAACGATTAAACAAACCTCTTTGCACCCAAAGTTCATATGTAT
>APFE031754923.1:0-21418 GCA_000404065.3 Pinus taeda
TTGTAGATAACTTTCTTATACCTGATTACCAATTGGAATTGTTTAAGGAAACCCATCCATCAGAAGTGCCTTGATTGCTGCAACTTTGATTGAGATTGCAAGTATTGCAATGGCTAATGATTAGTGTGAATGACTGTTTCCTTACCCATCAAGTAGTGTTTCCATTTTTTGACACTTTGCGCCAATGCATACAATTCCTTGTCATATGTAGGATAGTTAATCACTGCACCATTAAAAGTTTCCGAATGAAAACAGATAGGCTTACCATGCTGCATGAGGACTGCACCCATAGCGTAGTCACTAGAATCTGTCTGAATCTCAAATGACCGTCTCAAGTCTAGAAGTGTGAGTACAGGAGTACGGGAGCTATACTAATCTTTTTCTTCAATGCATCAAAGTCCTTTTTCTGTTTGCCTCCCCACTGAAAAACCTTTTTCATGCTTGTCAACGCATGCAAAGGAGTTGTTATAAGAGAGAAATTAGCAAATGAATTTCCTCCAATATTGGGCTACTACCAGAAAACTTCTTACCTCTGTAACTGTGTTGGGCCTTGGCTAATTTAAAATGACACCAACCTTGGAGGGATCTATTTTCGACTCACCTCATCCAACAATACGACCCAAGTAAACTAAATAAGTCTTTCCAAACTTGCACTTTGACATATTAAGATACAATTGTTCTTTTTTCAAGACATCAAGTACTTTTCTTACATGCATGACATGTTCATCATGAGATTTATTGAAAATTAAGATGTCATCTAAGTAGACTATGACAAATTCATCTAGAAATAGCCTCAACACATCATTCATCACACGCATGTATGTAGCAGGAGCATTACATAAACCAAACGGTATAACTAGCCATTCAAATAAACCCTATTTTGTTTTGAATGTTTTCTTCCAAATGTCTCCTTCAACTATTCTAATTTGATGGTAGCCACTCGTTAAGTCCAACTTAGTAAAATACTTTGGATCTTTCAATTGATCTAGTAAATCATCTATTCAAGGCAGTTGGTGACGGTTCTTTACCGTAATTTTGTTTAATGCACGAAATTCAACACACATGTGCCATGTTCCATCCTTCTTTCGCACCAAGACAATAGGTGACCCACAAGGCGAGGAAGATGGCCTGATGATCCCTTTATTCAACAACTCTCGGATTTGCACAATAATTTCTACGCTTTCCATCACTGACATCCTGTACATGCTAATGTCAGGAAGAGGACAATCTTGTTGCAGTTGTATCTTGTGTTGGATTCATCTCTTGGGAGGTAATCCCTTTGGTTCCTAAAACATTTCGTCATATTGATTAACTACGTCAACCAATTTAGATTTCAAATTCGAATCACAACCTCTAAAATCTTCATTATAAACATCATTTTTGGGTTTTATCATGAGAAGCAAAAAATTCTTGCTCGAATTCACCAGTCTTTTCATTTGCCCTGCACTAACAAGCGAAATATTTGTTTTCTTGATGTGAGCTCTCACAATATATTCTACTCCATTTTTAAATAAATGATATTTATTTTCATGTCGATGGAAAATAGCTTTTCTGTCATAAAGGTATAGGCTTCACAAAATGATGCCATAGATATCTAACGACACAACGTCAAGCTCCACTTCATCTATGAATTTTGCAGTGATAGCGAATTTTAGTTTACACTTTCTTGTAACCTGCAACTGCACATTGTCACATACCCGTCCAAGTGGATACGGTTTATGATGTGGAATAGTTTCCATATTTAAACTCTTGACAACGTTTTCAGAGATAACATTGGCTTGAGAGGCACTATTGAACAATGTATCAATCTTGTTATGTTTTGAGATCACTCTTATGTCAAACAATTCTATTCTCTCCTTTTCATTTGGAGTTTCATTTTGAGAGTATGAAGAACTAGTGCTGGCAATGAATTCTTTTCCTTTTAACCCCATGGTTGTGATTTTATTTTCATCGCCCGAAACGGATCCTAAATCTTGTTGAGTGGTTGTGGTTGTCTTCTGTTTTCCCTTTTTTTTGTTTCTTTTTGGTCTCATTTCGGGATGAAGCTTCCAACGGTGAGCTTCATCACGGCCCTCTCTGGAACAGTGTTTGCATGTAACTTTCTCTCCTTCTTTTTTGATATACACATTTTTCTTTGACTTCCCTTTGAAAGCCTTTTCTTTTCCCTTACTCTTAAATGGATTTTTACTACCTTCTTTTGGGGTGTTTTTCCCTCTTGCTTCAAGATCAGTGGCTTGCACACACACATCATCTAGATTATTGAGATTAAAAATTAATATAGTATGCCTAAGGTAACTGTGTAAACCCTCTAAGTACTTCAGCAAAGTGTCCTGTGATTGCAAATCTATACCTAACATCAAAGACTTTTTTCTAAATTATTCAGTGTAATCTTGCACATTTTGACCTTTAAGCTGTCTAAAGTTCTACCACTTCATGATGGCTTGCTACATATAAGCTAGAGGGTAGAATTTTCTTTTAATTGCAATAATGAAATCATTCCAAGAAATTGAGATCTTACTGTGTTTTTTAATCTCCTCTTGGGTTTTTGATTCCCACCATACTAGTGTTACACCCTCCAATCTCAAGGAAGCTAACTAAATCTTTATGTCATCCACTTGAAGGTTTTGAATCCTGCAATAAACCTCCAACTAATGAATCCAATTATCAAGCTTCTCTGCATTCACTTCACCATTATACATGGGGAACTCCAATTTAACATCAATTTTTAAAAAGATGATTTACCCGTTCCTTTTGAAGAATGATGATGAGTATGAGTAAGGGTTTTGTTAGTGGAAAAGGGCTAAGATGCTTGTGAAGAAGAACCTGAAGAAGATGGTGGAGAGGGTGGAGGTTTTTCTCCATTCCCATTACCTGCTTTTCCATTACCTCCTCCTGAAGAGCCTTCTCCTTTGGGAGGTTTGAAACTTTCTCCTTGTAACCTGTTATTCCTCTCTTCATAGAGGACCCTCACCATCTCTATCATATCAAAGAAAGCCTTTCTGAAGCTCTTCTCATCTTCTGTTATGTTTGTAGGTTCTCCTTCATGAGACATGATCTCTGGAGTCTCAAATGCAACTTGAGGCTAAACTAGTGTTAGAGATTGTGGCAACCTTGCTCTTCTTCCCCTTGACCCAACTTCAAGGCTTCCAGCCATCTTTCCTTCACCTCTTTTGAGTTTTAACCTTGTAAGCATGAAATAAAGTTGCAAACAATTAAATCCTTCTTTCACAAAGAAAACATAGTGCTCTGATAAAAAATTGATTTGATTTAGGATATTAGTTTGCAATGCTAAGATCTTCCTCAGATTATAAACAAAATTATTTCATTGTGCTTAAGGATTCATCAATTTTTGTAAGTAAAATGAGGAGTTTTTATGTTAATTTTATGAGAAATTTAACATAAACCAGAAAATGAACAAAAACATAAACATGTCCAGAACATCATCAAAAACACATTATATCAAGCACATGATAAAGGATTTCACACCTCCTGGGCTACGTCTCCTTGGTCCAGTTTCCAATGGCTTGGGCCTCTTTATTATGCTCAAAAATGTAAAAATTTGTGTTTACAATGCTCAAATGCTTCTGAAACCTGCTCCAATTAGTCTAGAATGTTCAAAAATGGCCATCTAGCCTCTTTTTTCCATCCAATTCGGTGAAAAACTTAAGAAAATTGCTTCACATCTGACACGAACCCATAATTTCGCTCCAACAATTTGCTAACCGAACGAGAATTTTTCCACGCGACAGGCCATAATCCATAGGCACCGACTATCTATCGCAAATCATAATCGACAAGGACGGTTGAGCTTAAGGTTTGTGTACGTGGTGGGCGATTGTGCGATTGTGATGTAGAAAACTCGACGACACTATAAACTGGAACTAATAAACCTCTCGCATATGGGAACTTATCGCAAATCGCGATTTGGTGGTGAATTGACGAGTGATCATAATGCAGGACTTTGCACCATTGCGATTTGCAATTGTGATATCGCATCAAAACCCAAACCTATCGGGGCCAATTTTCCGTAAAGCCTTCACTTCACCGATGTGCAATTGCGATCTATCGCATCGTGCCTCAGGGCGATTCTTGAAAGCCTTCCCGCATGCCTTATCACATCGCAACCCTCCCCTTCTCGGCGGATGATTTTTAAAGCTGACCTACCTTACTTCGATTTGTGATATGTGGGGTCCAATGGTGGATTGCCACATGGCGCCTCCTCATTCATTGAAGGACCTTGCCACATCATCCAATCCTGCCATGTGAGCAAGTCAAACACGAACTTTGACTTGCTCTAAATTCTGCATACAAGCTGGGATTTGAGTTTCATTCAAACCGTTGGAATCAGAATGACGAGATCTTCGATCTGAATCTAAGTTTAACAAGATTCAGACACTTTTGTTTTTGAGCCTAATTCTGAGCACCTGATCATCACTGGAATGAAGTGAGCTACCTTGCTCAACCTGTCAACCACAACCATGATGGAATCATGTTGCATCGATGTCCCCAACAAACCTATAATGAAATCCATGGAAATGACTTCCCATTTCCACATTGAAATCGAAATAGACTGTAACAAACCAGCTGGGTGCTTACACTCATCTTTCACCTACTGACAATCTAAGCATCTAGCAACAAACTCCACCACTTTCTTCTTCAAAGTTGGCCAATAGTAGAAATTCTTCACAACTTTCAATTTCTTCTAATATCATGGGTGACCTGAATATGGATTAACATGAAACTCCCTCAAGATAAACTTCTTAAGCTCACTCTCATTTGACACATAGATCTTGTCCCTAAATCACACCAAGCCATTTGCCATGAGATAATAGTCCACATCCTGTTCACCTGTACCTTGTTTTAACCTATCCCTAAGTTCCCTGTTTCCATCCTACTGTCCTTCTGAATTTGATCCTGTAAATTTGTTCCATAAGAGCTCACAGTTGCAACATGGTTTACCTACACTCTCCTACTGAGAGCATCTGCAACCATGTTCTCCTTTCCTTTAATGTATCTGATCTCAAAGTCAAACTCACTAAGGGTAGCCAACCATCTAGTTTTCCTGGCATTCAAATTAGGTTGGCCAAATAGATATCTCATTCCACTACGGCCACTCATCAAAATAAACCTCCTGCCAAGAAGATAATGCCTCCACATCTTCAAGGCATGAATAATCGTTGCCAACTCAAGGTCACAAGTCACATACTTTTTCTTGTGTTCATTCAATTTCCTTGACTCATAGCACACCACTTGTCCCTCCTTCATCAGGACTCCATCCAGTCCTTTCATGGAAGCATTTGTGCACACCATGGACTCTTTATCTGGATCTGCAATCTTTGGAAATGGAACATTTGTAAGCAACTAATTCAACTACTCAAAATTAGCTACACATTCCTCTATCCATTCAAATTTCTTTCCTTTCCCATGCAATGATGTAACAGGATATGCAATCTGTGAGAACTTCCTGATGAGCTGCATGTAGTAACCTACTAGCCTCATGGATGATCTGACCTCATCCACATTTCTAGGAGTTGTCCATTCCATGATAGCTCTTATCTTTTCTGGATCCACTACTATTCCTTCCTTGGAGACATGTCCCAAATAATGTACCTTTGTCTGAAAGAAGTTGCACTTACTAATATTGGTGTACAACTAATGCTCTCATAGAAATCTCAATACTTCTGCTAAGTGTTTTACATACTCTTCCTCATTCTTAGAGTATATCAATATATCATCAATGAATTCTATCACAAACTTGTCCAAATAAGGACACAACACACTATTCATCAAGCATATGAAAGTAGTTGGAGCATTAGTCAAATCAAAAGGAACCACAACAAACTCATAATGCCCATACCTGATCTGGAAAGAAGTCCTATAGATGTCCTCTTCTTTGATGTGCACTTGATGATATCCGAATATCTTAAATCAATCTCCGAGAACACTATTGGTCCCTTCAACTCATCAAAAAAATCATCAATCCTCGGTAATGGGTACTTGTTCTTGATCATCACCTTGTCTAACTTCCTATAATCAATGCACAACCTCAGAGTACCATCCTTTTTCTTCACAAACAATATTGGTGCACCCCAAGGTGATACACTTGGTCTAATGTATCCCTTGTCAAGCATTTCCTTCAACTGCAACTTCAATTCCACCAACTTTGGAGTGCTCATCCTGTAAGGTACCTTTGATGCTACTACTAGTACCAACTCAATAGAAAAGTCCACTTCCTTGTGAGGAGACAAATATGAAATATCTACTGGAAATGCATCCTAAAACTACTACAAGACAAGATACTTCTTGAGGACTTCCATACCCTCAACATCATTACCTTTATCACTAAAAATATGAAATGAAAATAGTACACACCCCTTCCTGCAATTGCACTTAGCCTGCATAGATGTAATCATCCTCACTGATGTAGGATTATTCTTTCCCTACAAGATTTTCTTTTCCCCATTATCATCGAGGCACTCAATATCCTTTTCATAACAATTTACTTTGGTCCTATGAAGATACAACCAATCCATACCAAGAAGCATGCTCTATGATCCCAATGGAAGTACATTTAGATGTGTTGATGTAGGCATACCATTCAACTCAAATGCACAAGCTCTTACCCAATGATGAACTCTCTTCTTAGTACCTGTAGCGAACTGCACCAACCAAGACTCTGCATGCACTTCTTTTCTTAAACCAAACTTATCCACCAGGTTAGGATTAACATAACTATAATTTGATTGAGGATCAATCAAAATAGAAACAACTCGACCATAGAGCTTACCTTCAATTTCAATAATGGATGCTTGGTGATATGCATTCTTGTTTTCCATGGTTGCATAAATCCGAGGAATGTTATGACCAACATCCCCAACTATCTGTGCCTCCTGAGCACTATAGTTCTGAGGCCTACCACCCTGGTACAATGGAAAATCCTTCTTGCGATGATATTTGCCACAAATCCAACACCACAATGGTCCTCTACCATCACTTCTATTATGTTGCTCTCCAGTTTGCGACCCATGTCCCTCCTCAATTGCATTAAACTTCTTGTAAGGAACAACATTCTCTTTCCCACCTGCATCCTAAGGTCTTCCTTACTTCGGTGGACACTTCCCTTTAACTTTCCCATTCCCCTTGAAATCACATTTAGGCTCAAATTTACACTTTGATTGCTCATAACAATGCTTCAGTTCCCTGATGGCTTCCTTCAACGACTAAGGCTCATCAAACTCAATCCGGTCTCTATATGCTGCTAGAAACCTATTGATGAACCTTTGAATCTTTTCTTTTTCATCCTTGAGGTAAGGCACAAACCTCAACAACTCCAAGAATCTTCTAATATACTCATCATTTGTCATGGAACCCATCTACAACTCATAAAACTCCTTAGCTTTGTCATCATAATATCTTTTATACTGGTACTTCCTTAAGAGTCTCTCAAACTCATCCCAAATCAACTCTTCCTCTCGAATGCCTCTGTCATGCTTCACATCTTCCCACCATATATCTGCTTTCCCTTTAAGACTAAAGGTAGTTATCTTAGCTTTCATGTTTTCTAAGTAGTTATGAAATATGAAGAATTTATTCATTCTAAGCAGCCATGCCTCAACATCTTCTGACTTCTTCAACTGTCCATTAAATGTAGGAGGCTTGAATTTCTTAAACTCCTTATTAAAGTACTCATTCATCCTATAAGACTGATGATAGTGATGATGGTGATGACGTATCCTGGATGAGGAACTAGAATGAAACCCATACATACTAGTCCTCCTGTTAGGTGTACCTAGTGATCTTCCACCTTTGACTATGTGCCATCTATCCAACCTATATTCTTACTCATACATGCTACCATATGCCCCATTAGTCTTCTCTTCCTATTCTTGAATAATCCTCAACTGTCCATGTCTCTGCAAGTTTGAAAAACTATGAAGTATGATTTCATTGACTTCTGTTTCTTTTTCTGAGCCCTCGAAAGTCTTTCCTAACCCTCAACCAACCTATCATTGTCTTATTTCCAACTTCTGATCTCTACCCTCAAACTCCTCAATGTATCTGCTATATCAGGAGAATACTCATCTCCTTGTTGCCTAACTAATTTGTAGGGAGAGTCACATGAACTATAGTCCACCATTTTTCTCATCATCTTTGATTCTCTTCTTCCTGCAAGCATGCCATGTTAGATAAACTAAATAGATACCATAACCAAAACCTTACCTAGATGATGTTCAAGGGATGATTATCTCATCTACAAAATCACTCCAAATTAGCACGATACATGTATAATTATAATCATATAAATATGCCAACATAATGCATGATAATACCAACTGCACACCATAACCTCATGCATGGCAACCATAACCATGACAATGCATGCATAAACACATGCATCTATCCCATCCAGTCCAAGTGTTTGAACCATGCTCTGATACCACTCTGTAACGCCACCTCCCACATTTACCCACTTTCACCGACTTGGAGGGGTAAGCATGAGTAGAGGGCTTCTATGACATGAATCAACTCCTGAATTACAATTAAGGAAGTGAAATCAACAATCTAAAACTTTACTGACTTCCTTCAAGTGCTACAAGACCCTTAAGAGCTAAACAACTGCTCCAAGTTCCCAAACCCTGATCCAACTTTCTTTTTAAGTGATCTGGAGCCTTAGTCACTCTGATGTTAAGCAAGCCAACGAATATAACCCTCCATTCACTCTGATAACCCTGCCTCCCAGCGACTGCAGTCTAGACTTCCCAGTTTTGATCCTGCGACCTCGAAATCTAAGCCACCTCTTCATAGCCTGACTCTCAATCACTGCCTAGAACTTAATGAGACTTTCAGAAATGATAAATGACACTAGGAAAAAACCATTGACACATAAATTATATAAGGATTTGACCTAACCAGGTCTAACCATGACAATCATTTCGTCAAACACATAGTGCACATGAAATCTACAAGTCATAAATTCATTTATGAACATAGAGATCTGAAACTTATCTTAGAATCATCAAGAAGGTCTAATTCCATCTCAAAGTAGTTGTAATAACATCTATTATACCATGAATTCAATAACCATTCCTTTACCAATAAAACATGGTAAGAGCCATAACTTGAATCTGTCATAAAACCATGCTTCTAACCATCATATAACTAGAATAATAACAATGATAGAACAACCTTTAAAGCCATATCTTAACAAGTACAGTTACTCATAAAATATAAGAGGAAATTAGTTCTTATTAACATATGAAAAAGCCAACCAAGTTAGGGACGTCCACGTACCACTCGACCATAGATTGGATTGAACCAAATCATTTTTTTAGCCAATCACCCCTGTGCCATGTTCCAAGCATGAACATGTGATCTCATGGGATAAACCAATGCATAAAAAACCAAGGGAATCCATAGGTTAAACCACCTCCACCCTCACACTATCGTGATCTCACCTAAATCGGTCCTAAGATTGCAAAACCAAACCAAGGCTTCGATGCATCACAATTCCTTCACCATCCCTTGAGGAATTTCCTATCTCCACCCACCTTTTGAGGGCTTCCGAGAGAAAACCATCTACACCCCCAACCCTTGGGATTTTCTTGAAACAACCTCACCTGGATCCGAAACCTTTTTGAAATCCAAAGATTAATTAAGAATGGATCCCATCACACCATGGATATCCAGAAATGGAAAGGCAAGGCTGAAACCACTGTAAAACCAAGAAAAATCCATGCCAATGACAACAAATGAACCAAATACACACATGCATGTACCATGCATGCCAAAAACAACTAGGAAATCATGCATGCAACTTGTTACCTACAAGTATCCCTGTTGGAGCCGCTTAATCCAACTCTTCCTTTCTTGATCCTTGCTTTCCTTTTCTTTCTTGTCCTTCCTTTGTTTGCTTGCTTTCTTTCTCCTCTTGGTGCTCTTCTCCTCTCTAAAGCCAATTATAAAACTCAACTGACAAAGGGCCCCAAACTGATGCTCTGATGCCTTTTTATTGTTGGTGCCTCTAATTTCTTCATTTATTTCTTTGTTTTCCTTTTATTTCCTCCTCACATGCAACTTGTGACTTTTCATCTCCCTTTTCTCCCAATTTCCTTTATTTTCATAAATAAAATGCTAATAATGCCTTTTTTCATTTTTCAATGCCTTTGCCAATTTTCTCTTAGCCATAATAAAAAGCAAGTGATGCTCACTAGGATAATATTCCCAACATTCAACTTGGAATACGTGTCCCATGATCTTGGTCTTATTTTTCCTTTATTAACTTTATTACATGAAATTTTAACCTCGGGTTGTTACAGATCACATCCCTCATCTTGTAGCCCCAACATAAAAATGATGCTCTAATAAGGTTGATCACTATGAAAGAAGTCAATAAAGCAATCTATGGAATGCCCAAAAACAAGGCTCTATGCCTAGATGGATTCACCTCAATTTTTTATCAAGCTTGATGGTCATTCTCATGCCCATACATTTGGGAAACAGTGTAAGAATATATAAACACTTCTTCTATTCTTCCATCTCTTAGGGCCACTTTTTTGTATTTAGCACCTAAAAATATCACACAAGTGAGTGGTTTTTGGTTGCTTTCCCTTTGCAGCATAATTTATAAAGTTAGCTAAAACTCATTCAACCCTCTCTCATTTCTCCAAATAAGTCCGCTTATGTGGAATGATGTAAAATTCTAATTCATAATTCTGGTGGCTCATGAAGTTAATCATTCTCTACACACCACCAAAAAAGAGGGTATGATTATCAAGCTTGATTCATCCAAAGCCTTTGACAAATTAAGTTGGTCTTTTTTTTCACTAGATCCTTCTATATTTTGGCTTCTAAAAAACAAGGGCAGCATGGATTCACTCATTTCCTCAACTTTATTTTTCATCTTGATTAACAGTTCCCCCTTAACTAAATTTAATCCATCGAGATACATAAGACAAGTGGATCCCCTTTCACCCTTCATTTTTGTGTTTGTAGCATAAGGACTAGGAAGAGCTATCAAAGACCTCCTTCAAAGTCTTTTCTTATATCTGAGGGATTTATAGTTGTCACAATCCCAATTCAAGATCTCCTCATTACAATGAAGGTTTTAAGGTGTGTTTTTTTGTGAATACATTGATATAAGAAGGTTAGAATTTAGGGTCAAACAAGGATCTCCCGTCATGTAATAGTGATTAGATCATCTTCATAATTTCAATCATTAGTGAAGAAATCCATGAGAAAATTGTGAAGGTCTCTAGGTTTTCTTCAAATGGTTTATCATTAAGAGTAGAGCAGGGAGAGCATCTCATCATCTTACTCATTGCCAATCTAGCAGTTGGTTCATCAATTCTCACAAGGAAAATTCATCATTCTCTTCTACAACAATGCTGGAAAGCACTCAAGGTTCCATCATCTACAAATGTATCATCAAAGGCATTTCTACAACAATTCAAATCATTGTGCTTGTTATGGTTTGTAAGTCCAAAGTTTTGTAAATTTTGCAAAGGGTTTGTACTATTGTACAAAATTGAAGAAGACATTTGTTTTGGTACAAGGGCTTGGATAGTATTCAGATAAGGGTTTTGGTCTTATTGTTTGTTGGGACAAGGGTTTAGGTATTAGAGTTGTTGGTCAGTAAAAAAAATCATTGTGTATTATTGTAAGTGGAGCATTGTCCCTGGTATGGGAGTCCATAATTTGTATTTATATTTTTGTCATTTTGAAGGTGGTAGGGTGGTGCTACGGAGGTGATTGAAGTCACCTTCAGGTGGGTTCCCGAAAACATTTTAGGGTGGTAGGGTAGTGCTAGGGCAAGTTGGTGCTTGCTAGGGTGTTAGTGCATCCATTTCGCTAATGCCAATAAAACCTAGAGCGTTGGGGCATCCTTCGAGTGGGTGCGAGAGTAGAATGATTTTCTAGATTTCTAGGGAGTTGTAGCTTTATTTTCAGTTGGGGACAAGGATTTAAAGAACTTATTAGAATATCATTTGGTGGCTTTTGACCCGGAGAGGGTTTTCCACCTAAAATTCTTGCGTTCATTGCGTACCCTCAACATCCTTACCTTTATCACTAAAAATATGAAATGAAAATAGTACACACCCCTTCCTACAATTACACTTAGCTTGCATAGTTGTAATCATCCTCACCGATGTTGGATTATTCTTTCCCTATAGGATTTTCTTTTCCCCATTATCATCGAGGCACTCAATAGCCTTTTCATAACAATTTACTTTGGTCCCATGAAGATACAACCAATCCATACCAAGAAGCATGCTCTATGATCCCAATGGAAGTACATTTAGATGTGCTGATGTAGGCATACCATTCAACTCAAATGCACAAGCTCTTACCCAATGATGAACTCTCTTCTTAGTACCTGTAGCCAACTGCACCAACCAAGACTCTGCATGCAATTCTTTTCTTAAACCAAGCTTATCCACCAGGTTAGGATTAACATAACTATAATTTGATTGAGGATCAATCAAAATAGAAACAACTTGATCACAGAGCTTACCTTCAATTTCAATAATGGATGCTTGGTGATATGCTTTATTGTTTTCCACGACTGCATAAATCCGAGGAATGTTATGACCAACATCCCCAACTATCTGTGCCTCCTGAGCACTATAGATCTGAGGCCTGCCACCCTCGTACAATGGACAATCCTTCTTGCGATGATATTTGCCACAAATCCAACACCACAACGGTCCTCTACCATCACTTCTATTATGTTTCTCTCCAGTTTGCGACCCATGTCCCTTCTCAACTACATTAAACTTCTTGTAAGGAACAACATTCTCTTTCCCACCTGCATCCTAAGGTCTTCCTTACTTCGATGGACATTTCCCTTTAACTTTCCCATTCCCCTTCAAATCACGTTTAGGCTCAAATTTACGCTTTGATTTCTCATAACATTGCTTTAGTTCCCTGATGGCTTCCTTCAGCGACTAAGGCTCATCAAACTCAATCCGCTCTCTATATGCTACTAGAAACCCACTGATGAACCTTTGAATCTTTTCTTTCTCTTCCTTGAGGTAAGGCACAGACCTCAAAAACTCCAAGAATATTCTAATATACTCATCATTTGTCATGGAACCCATATACAACTCATAAAACTCCTTAGCTTTGTCATCATAATATCTTTTATACTGGTACTTCTTGAAGAGTCTCTCAAACTCATCCCAAATCAACTCTTCCTCTCGAATGCCTCTGTCATGCTTCACATCTTCCCACCATATATCTTCTTTCCCTTTAAGGTAAAGGTAGTTATCTTAGCTTTCATGTTATCTAAGTAGTTATGAAATATGAAGCATTTATTCATTCCAAGCAACCATGCCTCTGCATCTTCTCACTTCTTCATCTCTCCATTAAATGTAGGAGGCTTGAATTTTTTAAACTCCTTATGAAAGTACTCATTCATCCTATAAGAATGATGACGGTGATGATGGTGATGATGTATCTTGGATGAGGAACTAGAATGAAACCCATACATATCAGTCCTCCTGTTAGGTGTACCCAATGATCTTCCACCTTTAACTATGTGCCATCTATCCAACCTATATTCTTACTCATACATGCTACCATATGCCCCATTAGTCTTCTCTTCCTATTCTTGAATAATCCTCAACTGTCCATGTCTCTACAAGTTTGAAAAACTATGACGTATGATTGCATTGACTTCTACCTGCTTTTCCTGAGCCCTCGAAAGTCTTTCCTAACCCTCAACCAACCTATCATTGTCTTCTTTGCAACTTCTGATCTCTACCCTCAAACTCCTCAATGTATCTGCTATATCAGGAGAATACTCATCTCCTTGCTGCCTAACTAATATGTAGGGAGAGTCACATGAACTGTAGTCCACCATTTTTCTCATCATCTTTGATTCTCTTCCTCCTGCAAGCATGCCATGTCAGAAAAACTAAATAGATACCATAACCAAAACCTTACCTAGATGACATTCAATGGATGATTATCTCATCTACAAAATCACTCCAAATTAGCACGATACCTGTATAATTATAATCATATGAATATGCCAACATAGTGCATGATAATACCAACTGCATACCATAACCTCATGCATGAAAACCATAACCATGACAATGCATGCATAAACACATGCATCTATCCCATCTAGTCCAAGTGTTTGAACCATGCTTTGATACCACTCTGTAACGCCACCTCCCACATTTACCCACTTTCATCGACTTGGAGGGGTAAGCATGAGTAGAGGGCTTCTATGACATTACTCAACTCCTGAATTACAATTAAGGAAGTGAAATCAATAATCTAAAACTTTACTGACTTCCCTCAAGTGCTACAAGACCCTTAAGAGCTAAACAACCACTCCAGGTTCCCAAACCCTGAGCCAACTTTCTTTTTAAGTGATTCTGAGCCTTAGTCACTCTGATGACAAGCAAGCCAACGAATATAACCCTCCATTCGCTCTGATAACCCTGTCTCCCAGTGACTGCAGTCTAGACTTCCCAGTTTTGATCCCGCGACCCTGAAATCTAAGATACATATCAGTCCTCCTGTTAGGTGTACCCAATGATCTTCCACCTTTAACTATGTGCCATCTATCCAACCTATATTCTTACTCATACATGCTACCATATGCCCCATTAGTCTTCTCTTCCTATTCTTGAATAATCCTCAACTGTCCATGTCTCTACAAGATTGAAAAACTATGACGTATGATTGCATTGACTTCTACCTGCTTTTCCTGAGCCCTCGAAAGTCTTTCCTAACCCTCAACCAACCTATCATTGTCTTCTTTGCAACTTCTGATCTCTACCCTCAAACTCCTCAATGTATCTGCTATATCAGGAGAATACTCATCTCCTTGCTGCCTAACTAATATGTAGGGAGAGTCACATGAACTGTAGTCCACCATTTTTCTCATCATCTTTGATTCTCTTCCTCCTGCAAGCATGCCATGTCAGAAAAACTAAATAGATACCATAACCAAAACCTTACCTAGATGACATTCAATGGATGATTATCTCATCCACAAAATCACTCCAAATTAGCACGATACCTGTATAATTATAATCATATAAATATGCCAACATAGTGCATGATAATACCAACTGCATACCATAACCTCATGCATGAAAACCATAACCATGACAATGCATGCATAAACACATGCATCTATCCCATCTAGTCCAAGTGTTTGAACCATGCTTTGATACCACTCTGTAACGCCACCTCCCACATTTACCCACTTTCATCGACTTGGAGGGGTAAGCATGAGTAGAGGGCTTCTATGACATTACTCAACTCTTGAATTACAATTAAGGAAGTGAAATCAATAATCTAAAACTTTACTGACTTCCCTCAAGTGCTACAAGACCCTTAAGAGCTAAACAACCACTCCAGGTTCCCAAACCCTGAGCCAACTTTCTTTTTAAGTGATTCTGAGCCTTAGTCACTCTGATGACAAGCAAGCCAACGAATATAACCCTCCATTCGCTCTGATAACCCTGTCTCCCAGCGACTGTAGTCTAGACTTCCCAGTTTTGATCCCGCGACCCTGAAATCTAAGACACCTTTTCATAGCCCGACTCTCAATCACTGCCCAAAAATTAATGAGACTTTCAGAAATGATAAATGAAACTAGGAAAAAACCATTGACACATAAATTATATAAGGATTTTACCTAGCCAGGTCTAACCATGACAGTCATTTCGTCAAACACATAGTGCACATGAAATCTACAAGTCATAAATTCATATCTGAATGTAGAGATCTGAAACTTATCTTAGAATCACCAAGAAGGTCTATTTCCCTCTCAAAGTAGTTGTAATAACATCTATTAGGCCATGAATTCAATAACTATTCATTTACCAATAAAAAATGATAAGAGCCATAACTTGAATCTGTCATGAAACCATGCTTCTAACAACCATATAACCAGAATAATAACAATGATAGAACAACCATTAAAGCCATATCTTAACAAGTAAAATTACTCATAAAATATAAGAGGAAATTAGTTCTTATTAACATATGAAAAAACCAACCAAGTTAGGGACGTCCACGCACCACTCGACCGTAGATTGGATTGAACCAAATCATTTTTTTTGCCAATCACCCCTATGCCATGTTCCAAGCATGAACATGTGATCTCATGGGATAAACCAATGCATAAAAAACCAAGGGAATCCATAGGTTAAACCACCTCCACCCTCACACTATCGTGATCTCACCTAAAGTGGTCCTGATATTGCAAAACTAAACCAAGCTTCGATGCATCACAATTCCTTCACCATCCCTTGAGGAATTTCCTGTCTCCACCCATCGTTTGAGGGCTTACGAGAGAAAACCATCTACACCCCCAACCCTTGGGATTTTCTCGAAAAAACCTCACCTGGACCTGAAACCTTTTTGAAATCCAAAGATCAATTAAGTATGGATCCCATCACACCATGGATATCCAGAAATGGAAAGGCAAGGCTGAAACCACTGTAAAACCAAGAAAAATCCATGCCATTGACAACAAATGAACCAAATACACACATGCATGTACCATGCATATAAAAAACAACTAGGAAATCATGCATGCAACTTGTTACCTACAAGTATTCCTGTTGGAGACGCTTAATCCAACTCTTCCTTTCTTGATCCTTGCTTTCCTTTTCTTTCTTGTCCTTCCTTTGTTTGCTTTCTTTCTTTCTCCTCTTGGTGCTCTTCTCCTCTCTAAAGCCAATTATAAAACTCAATTGACAAAGGGCCCCAAACTGATGCTCTAATGCCTTTTTATTGTGGATGCCTCTAATTTCTTCATTTTTTTTCTCTATTTTCCTTTTATTTCCTCCTCACATGCAACTTGTGACCTTTCATCTCCCTTTTCTCCCAATTTCCTTTATTTTCATAAATAAAATGCTAATAATGCCTTTTTTCATTTTTCAATGCCTTTGTCAATTTTCTCTTAGCCATAATAAAAAGCAAGTGATGCTCACTAGGATGATTTTCGCAACATTCAACTTGGAATACATGTCCCATGACCTTGGTCTTATTTTTCCTTTATTAACTTTATTACATGAAATTTTAACCTCGGGTTGTTACAAATCACATCCCTTATCTTGTAGCCCCATCATCAAAATGATGCTCTAATAAGATTGATCACTATGAAAGAAGTCGATAAAGCAATATATGGAATGCCCAAAAACAAGGCTCTATGCCTAGATGGATTCACCTCAATTTTTTATCAAGATTGTTGGTCATTCTCATGCCCATACATTTGGGAAACTGTGTAAGAATATATAAATGCTTCTTCTATTCTTCCATCTCTTAGGGCCACATTTTTGTATTTAGCACCTAAAAATATCACACAAGTGAGTGGCTTTTGGTTGCTTTCCCTTTGCAGCATAATTTATAAAGTTAGCTAAAACTCATTCAACCATTTCTCCAAAGAAGTCCGCTTATGTGGAATGATGTAAAATTCTAATTCATAATTGTGGTGGCTCATGAAGTTAATCATTCTCTACACACCACCAAAAAAGAGGGTATGATTATCAAGCTTGATTCATCCAAAGCCTTTGACAAATTAAGTTGGTCTTTTTTTTCACTAGATCCTTCTATATTTTGGCTTCTCAAAAACAAGGGCAGCATGGATTCACTCATTTCCTCAACTTTATTTTTCATCTTGATCAACGGTTCCCCCTTAACTAAATTTAATCCATCTAGATACATAAGACAAGTGGATCCCCTTTCACCCTTCATTTTTGTGTTTGTAGCATAAGGACTAGGAAGAGATATCAAAGACCTCCTTTAAAGTCTTTTCTTATATCTGAGGCATATATAGTTGTCACAATCCCATTTCAAGTTCTCCTCATTACAATGAAGGTTTTAAGGTGTGTTTTTTTGTAAACACATTGGTATAAGAAGTTTAGAAGTTAGGGTCAAACAATGATCTCCCATCATGTAATAGTGATTAGATCATCTTCATAATTTCAATCATTAGTGAAGAAATCCATCAACAAATTGTGAAGGTCTCTAGGTTTTCTTCAAATGGTTTATCATTAAGTGTAGAGCAGGCAGAGCATCTCATCATCTTGCTCATTTCCAATCTAGCAGTTGGTTCATCAATTCTCACAAGGAAACTTCATCATTCTCTTCTACAACAACACTGGAAAGCACTCAAGGTTCCATCATCTACAAATGTATCATCAAAGGCATTTGTACAACAATTCAAATCATTGTACTTGTTATGGTTTGTAAGTCCAAAGTTTCGTAAATTTTGCAAAGGGTTTGTACTATTGTACAAAATTGAAGAAGACATTTGTTTTGGTACAAGGGCTTGGATAGTATTCAGATAAGGGTTTTGGTCTTAGTGTTTGTTGGGACAAGGGTTTAGGTATTAGAGTTGTTGGTCAGTAAAAAAATCATTGTGTATTATTGTAAGTGGAGCATTGTCCCTGGTATGGGAGTCCATAATTTGTATTTATATTTTTGTCATTTTGAAGGTGGTAGGGTGGTGCTACGGAGGTGATTGAAGTCACCTTCAGGTGGGTTCCCAGAAACATTTTAGGGTGGTAGGGTAGTGCTAGGGCAAGTTGGTGCTTGCTAGGGTGTTAGTGCATCCATTCTGCTGATGCTGATAAAACCTAGAACATTGGGGCATCCTTCGAGTGGGTGCGAGAGTAGAATGATTTTCTAGATTTCTAGGGAGTTGTAGCTTTATTTTCAGTTGGGGACGAGGATTTAAAGAACTTATTAGAATAACATTTGGTGGCTTTTGACCCGGAGAGGGTTTTCCACCTAAAATTCTTGCGTTCATTGTGTACTATTTATTTACTATTTTGAATACTACTAAAGAATAACTAATGCTCTGAAAATATTAATAAGTTACTAATTTCTAAGAAATAATGATTCACCCCCATCTTAGTATTTCCAACACTCCTTGTGCTAACATGAAGTCAATGACACAATTGATAGTGGCGAACTATTGGAATGAAACCTCTACAAACACCAAATGGCGTTGCAGGAAGAAAAAAGGCCAATGCAATCTCGTTCAAAAGCACAAACAATGGACTAAGATTGGGGATATTCTTCAACAAAGGCATATCTCCCTCTAAGACGAACCAGATGGGATAAGATAGGGATATGAATCCCAAGGGCTTTCAATGTAAAGGAAGCCTATAATATTATTGCAAATTAGGATCAAATCCCCCAATTGTGCATTTGAACTCAAATCTAGAGACAAAATTTATGGCTTATGGTGCAACTTTTCCTTTGATTTCTAGCTCATAACAAAATGTAGACCTAGGACTACTTGATTACAAAGGGACTTGTAGGGTTGTCCATATGCCATTTTTGTCATAGTTAGCAAGAATATTGTGAGCATCTCTTTAATGTATGCCCTTTCTTTGAAGATTTGTGGTAAAGATCGAAACCCCCCTTTCACCAATTGGATTGTGACTATTTCCTATATTTTTAACACCATCTGCCTTTGGCACCCCAACCCCTTTTCTTGTCCCATTCTTAATAGATCTTGGTCACTCCTCCCATGCTTCCTCTTATGGATTATTTGGAAAGAGTGCAAGCATAGAATTTTTTGAGGGGTAAGTGCTTTGTCGAACTCTATTTTGGATACTCTTCTTTGATATCTTAAGGAAATTATCCTTATCCACTCTTGCTCTTATTCAAATTGGAAGGCTTCAGACATGGAAACTCTCATTCTTCATGATCTCAAACTCTCTCTGCATCCCTTGCAAAATTATCCTTCACCCCATTGTCGACTTTCCTCTTCTCCCATGCATTGGTCCTTCCCATTTGTTGGCTTCATAAACTCAACTTCGGTCTAGCCTCAAAAGGAAATGTAGGAGCAACAAGTTTCAATGATGTCTTTCGCTCATACTTTGGTACAATTCTTGATATTTGTGCAAGTTATATGGGAATCAACAACGATAATGTTACTAAAATATTTTCCCTTGAATTTGGAATATGGAAGGCTATTAGAAATAACATCATGAAACTCTTTATGAAAAGGGACTCTCAGTTTTTTATATCCATGATTAGAAAGCTCACTTATGAATCCTCACCAACCAAATTGTGACCTACTTGGAGATGAGGATTTCTTCGTTTGGATAGTAGCACTTCCTATGAAAATTCCAACCTTTCTTCCCTCTCGTATGCAATGTTAAAAAAAATAAAATTGTTGTTTGACTCACTAATGAACGATGCTCCAATGCATCTATGCTTATCAACAACTCTCATGATAATCCCCATGCTTCCCAACTTAAGGATGATTGCACAACACTAGCAGCTAGTGATCTTTCCTCCTCGATGGACATGATAAATGCGGGGTTTATCTCCTTTATTGGAGTGCTAAATGCAATAGGGGACTCGCCAATAGGAATGTTAAATGTAGGGGGTGATGCGGTAGTTGGTTGACCACACCATCTAGCCAATCTGGCAACTCCCCACTTGTTAGAGGTTTTGAATTATGTGTCCACCAACCTGCATACCAATGGGTATTAACGTCACCTGAGTCAACTTGAGATCTCATTCATTTCCCATGAATTGTTTTAGTTTGCTCTTGAAGTGGATGACTCCACTCATTTGTTTGTTTTTCTCATTACAGTTCCATTGAAAGCTATGGACTTTCCTTGCCTCCATTCAATGTTCACCTCTAGCTCCTTTGACCTTCTACACTCGTTCCTCTCTCCCTTTATGGTTCTAAGGGACCATAATTCCATTTCTATTAAATGTGGACCCTTTGTTAAGAATTGTTAAAGGGTGCTTCCTCCTTGCTAGTTGCATGTGGTTTGTCCAATTGACTTAAAATTGATTAATCTTATGAAGCCTTTTCTCCCCACCTTAACCATGAACAAACAATGAGCTCGCAAATACAGGGCAGGAGGCGATCCTGGAAAAATTGTGGGTTCACATTAGAGCCGAAGCATCAACCCACCACTTTCAAGGGCACAACCCACTAAAATTTCAATTTGAGTTGCGTGAGATAGAGGTAAGATGCAACTCCCAAAGAATTTAAGGAATTGAGGTTTTGGAAAAAATAATTGTGTGGATCATGGACCAAGGACTTAGAGTCAAGGTTGGTAGAATCACTATCTTCACACTATTCGCACCTCAAGACTCCATTGGGCAAAGAGCTGGTTCAGATTCAAGGTTGGTAGAATCACTATCTTCACACTATTCACATCTCAAGACTCCATTGGGAAAGGGTTAGTTCAGAGTCAAGGTTGGTAGAATCACTATCTTCATACTATTCGCACCTGAAGACTCCGTTGGACAAAAAGATGCTAAACGAGAGGGATGCTCTCAACCAAATCTTAGAATAAGATGAACTACTTAAACTTCTTGTTATGGATATTAAAAGACATATAACTCACATAGAATTGAGTGACTCTACTTATAATCTATAACCTAATTTCTTTTATTTTTAATTAAA
>APFE031754924.1:0-12866 GCA_000404065.3 Pinus taeda
TGTTGCCACGTACTGTACCTATGCACTGTACTTGCAGCACTTGCAATGACGAGGGCATTAGGCGGCTGTGGAAAAGTGTGAAAAACTTGAGAAGATTTTGGAAATCATTTATGTTTTTATTCTATTTTTACTGTAACTATTTTACCATAGATTGAATAAATGCTGAAATTTGGAATTTGAAAATACCTTTCTATGTGTTGATTTTTGTTTGTTTCTGCTTTTTCTTTGAACACCCTTGAGCTTGCTTTGAACACTTTTGAGGGATTTCTAGGATCCACTGCTTCGTTTACAGGTGCGTCTATAGAAATTCACTGCTTCTTCTACAGATGAGTCCATAGCTATGATGGAGAAACCTCGATAAAAAAAATAGGTAAATAGGTTGCAACTAGCTATTACCGCGTACTGTACCTGTACAGGCACATTCCAACATAATTGCTATAGATGCCAATAGACCTATCTTCTACACGGGTCGTGGTTTACAAGCAAGGGCCAGGGCCAGGGCCAATTGTTGAACCAAAGTCTTTGTGGTGGCAGGTGGTTAGAGTTGCTGGCTTCGCGGTGGCAAACAGAGATGGCAGCTGGTTGGCAGGTGGCTGTCTTTGCGGTGGGAACCAAACTTTGCTTAAAATTCACAAAGAGCCAAATAGCAAGTAAATCCAGACTTTGGTTAAAACTTTTGTTAGTCCCTGTATATTCAACAACCTGGCAATAACCCGACAATAATACCTCCAATATAAAAGTTTGGATAAAAGCTAAAAAACATCAAAGCTCGAAAATTAAAGTTTGGATAAAAGCCAAAAACATCAGTTAAATGCTCTGGTCAACTCGAATTTATAGGCAGTGAATGCCGTTGCGAATGCTATAGTCCCTGCTATTCCAAAGGTAGGGACTAATAATAGGTTTGGCTTCCGTAATATAACTCGATTGTGCACCCTTGATAAAAATCATGATATTCTTCCATGATGCAACCTAGGTGTTATATCAATTAAATAATAAATTTAATTTTGTTATGTGTTTGCATGATATGATAGTTTAGATTTCAATTTTTAAAACTGACTGTACTATTTATTAGTTGTTCCATTAGATACTGTTTCCATAAGTTTTACCATTTGATGAGGATTGTGTGGACATCTATGAGATTGAGGCACAAATAACCCTAGGAAATGATTTTGACATGTTGTAATATTTATGTGAATTAGGGTTCAAGGATTTTCAATGATATTATTTCCTATGTTAAGATTGTTTTTTTTTCAAGGTGGTATGTTTTTTGTGTGCCATATGAGATAATTATATATGCTTCTACTTTACAAATTAAATGAAATTTTTGGTGCTCAAAGCCATGCACAAGGTCCATTACTCATCTTAATCCTACAATCAAGTTTCTTGTTGAATAAGGTTGTTTCACTCTAACTCTCTAGTTATTGTTTGAATCATCCATGCTTCCTTTAGATATCTAGTTTTCACCTAACTTTTTAATCAACTAACACCCTATATATGCAATTGACAATAGAAATTTTCTCCTTGATGTTATACATTTCTTATCTCATTCATGAGAATTGTAATGTTAAGCCATATATAGGCCCTATGTTATCCTGAAAAGCCATTTATTAAGCCCTATATGTTAAGTCGATAAATTTGTATTAGTATATTGTTATGTAGGCTAAAGCCCATTATGTTCCCATTTTATTATAATTGCATAGTTTGTATCCTATATATACACTAAGGAGACCTAGTCTTAGGATCATCAAATATTGTTTTGTTCATTGTATTTATTGTATAAGGAGGTTTCCCCCTCAAAATGGACTGTAATTATTGGTTTCTTATGCTTCTGAAGGTGTAAGGATCATAATTTTTTCTATTAAAGATCTCGGTCCTAATGTTTTTTCTGCTTCAAATAGGTCATTGGGGAATTTTTTCTATAACATTTTTTTTGAGATGTTTCAGATGGTGAAACCTGTAGAATATTGAGAAAACATCTTGGGAAATACCTAGTTCAAATTTCATATCTTGTTGCCCTATATTTTTAGAGGGAAATTATGGTTTCTAAATGCTCCTAAATTCTGTTTCAAATAGACTGGTTTGTAATTTTTGTTATAGATTTTATTTTTTAAGGTTTCATACCATGAAACTTATACTACATTAAGCCAAATTTGTAGTGAACATCTTGTCCATGTTCATTAGAAAAGATTTGAGGTCTAAAATGGGAATCCTAAGGAACATTACAAATAATAATGGAAATTATAAAATAAGATTAGATTACATTATCAAATTTTAAAGGGAAAAAAGAAAAAAACTAGTTTTTCAATTCATATTCTCAACTTATTTCCATATGATTTTACTCAATTTTTTTGTATGAGCACTTGATACAAATATAATTCCTCATCCAATGAATACCCATGTTGCATACTTTTTAAATACACTTACATCATGAAAAATAGGAAATACATGAAAAAACATTATTGCAATCACATTTTTCATGTATTTTTCATTTTTTATGTAGCATGGTCCACCAAAAGTAGACAACGTGGGCACTCCTTTGATGGGGAATCAAATTATACATCCAATGAATGCTCCATCTCAAAATCTAAGTAAAATCATAGGGAGATGAGTTGAAAATACGAGTTGAAAATACAATTCTTTTTCTTTTTTTAATCGTTTCACTTTTTACCCCAAAATTGGTGAAATATCCTCCATTATTGACATTATCATCTTGAAGCCTATTGGTCCTTATGAAGTTGATTTCGGTTTTACATTTTTGTTTTGAGGCACATTTTTCACCTCAAAAATTCTCTAATGATAGATCCTGGTTCACTAAATTTTCAAATATATTCTCTGAAGACATTAGGGTTTTTATAGGCTCTAGAATTTAGTCTTGAACATGCTAGTTTGACATTTATGCTATAACTTTTTTTTGTAAGGCTTCGTAAAGTGAAACTTGGACCATATGAAGGAGAAATATCATGGAATATTGGTTCCATTTTAAGAAATTGGTTCAATATGCTTTTAGGGTTATGTCTTATGGCAATTACATTTTGTGAACAATCATGGAATATATTTTAAACAAGTCAACTTCGTATTTTTTTTTTATATATTCTTGTCTAGAGATATTTAGACTATGAAATATTCAATAATTTTAGGATATATACATAATTACCTTAGGTACAAGTTCCAAAATTATATTTCGAGATTTAGACATGTGGCATGCTATACATATTTGCTCATAGAAATAGGCCAAAAAACAAACAGATTTTGGGAAAGTTACTCTAACTTCCGATTGGCACATCAGATTCAGTTCACACCTATGGAATTGCAAAAAATACATATGAGAGTATTACAAAACATTTTTTCTAATCGAAAAGGCCTAAAATATTAGATATATATCAATAAAGCTTCAACGTTTATAATATTCTCCAAATCTATGTAACTTACTAGTGACCTAGTTGTTCATTACAAGATTCCCTTTTCTTTGTTGTAATAAACAGATTCGGGATATTATTACTTTCCAAAATGCCTCAGAAGAAAGATAATAAAATAATAAAATCTACTAAATGCTCATCCCCAAATCATGATAGAATTGAAGACTTGGAATTTTGGTTATCTCTATTAGAGAGGAAAGTTAATGAAATGGATGGTAGAATGTTGAAAAAGGTGGATTTCTGAAGTTTTAAAGAAAATTTTGAAAGAGAATGGAAAGGAAAATAAATAAAATTAAGGAAGAAAACCAAAAATACATGATTTCCATGGAAAATATTCTCTTGGGGAGGCTTTCTAAAAGGGATGTGGAGATCCAAGGAAGTTGTGAACATAAAGAGAAGAATGTTGTTGAGAATCAATCACATATGGGGAGTATGTTATCACAATTGAAGATAGTTTTCTTTTAATAACATATCCATAATAATGTATTTTTCAACCAAGGTACACACCATTAGGGTTTCATGTGATAACCAAGGAACTACTACATTCCAAATGTGTTTTCAAATAGGACACTTGTAGAACACTGTCCCATAGGAATAAAAGATCCCAAAAAATGAAAAAGATGTAGGCACATAAGCCAAAGGGATGAAAAGTAAAAAATGATTTCATTTCCAAAGAGGAAGAAGAGAACAAGGCAGAAAATCCATCTAAGGAACTATAGATACAACATGATAACCAAGTAAACAGGGGGCGAGTGGACTAGTTAAGAACCATGACTGGTATCTAGAAGGATACTGAATTTGTTGATACTAAAGCAACTAAGTACCGAAAAGATTAAAATCTAAATAAATGAGGCATGGGGGGCTACCAAGAACTCATGTATATGAGAGTTCAAAATTAGAGAAAGAGGCTCCTACGAAAGAAGCTGGAAATGAATTAGCCGTGGTAACAGATGAATCCAACCAAGGATTTTGGCAAACAGTTCAGAAGAAGAAAGGAAAAAAGGGGAGTTAAGTGATTGTTATGCCACTTAACCCCATACATTATGTGTCTTTCTTACTATTTATTGTTATTTCTCATCAACCAAAAGGCTAACATGACTCAAGTTGAATAAAATTATGATTTTCTGTTCGAAAAAAAAAAAAAAATTAAAAAATCAACAAAAAACACACATTTTTCATATAGATATAATTAAAAAAAAACATTTCTCGACATTTTCGCTAAAAATAGTATATCTAATAATGGTTTTTTAGAAAAAAATAAATTGAAAATAAAATGTTGAAAAATAGCAAATTTTATGATTTTTTTTATGAATTTTATGTCAAAATTGATAAGATTAATTTTTTTCCCAAAATATTGTCTCATATAAAATTTTAAATAAAAATAAGAAGAAGAACCCTATTAAAAAATAATAAAAACAACTAAAAAGATTGTTTAATTAAAAGACAAACTAGAAAATATATTGAAAACAAAGCAATATTAAAAACAAAATTAAAATCATTTAAAAACAACATGCCTAAAATAGCCAATTAATTAATAATAATTAAATTATTATTAACTATTAGAACAAAATTTATTTAAATAAAAAACTATTTATATTAAAAAAACAAAAGAATGTGAATGGTAAAATAAAATATAAAGAGTATAAAAAACATTTCAGAAATCGTAAAAAATTTAAAATATTGTTAAAAATTAAAAAATAAAATTAAAATCAGAAGAAAAATAAATGAATTGAAAAATAAACCATGTATAAAAAAAAGGAAAAAGAAAAGAATAGAATCATAATTAAATATATATAAAAAAAAATTACAAAAATTGAAAAACATATTTTAAAATTATTAAAAAAACATTTCTCCGATTTTAAGAAAAGTGTTTATATATGAAGAGAAGAAAAAACATAATAAAATATAGATTATTAATAATAATAATAAAATAAATAAAAGATTGTAAATTAATTAAAAATTAATAAAAATAAAAAATATTAAGGAAAATATCAAGAAGATAGTTAAAATATTGTTTAAATTTCTTTCTATTGGGTGAGGATGATTTTCTCTGCTTAGTTGGGGCCAAACATCCACTTGTATGGTGGCTGGAGTGATGCGTGAGCCACTCTTGTTTCCCTAGTGGTGGGCCTTTAGCCCCTCTGAGGCAGTGCGTCGATCAAGCTGGGGCAAAAGGGTCGTCGACAGAGTGGCGAGATTGGCCTGCCCATAGCTCCTGCTGCCACCTCGATGACCTACCAACTATGGCTAGAGGGCCACTACAGGACGACTGGAGAAGTCCACTACAAAAATGGCCCTGTCAGTGACACTTTGGTCGTGTTTGATAAGGCGTCGATTCTAGGAATCAAGGCCTCCCCATCTCCCTCTCTCCCTTTCATAGCAAGGGAAAAAGGGACACCTGAAGAGTTGCTAGAGTGATGTGCCTATCGATATAGTTTCTATACTTGCAACCCTTTGGCTACAATCGACTCAAGTTTCTATTCTTGGAATCGACTCGTGCCTCTCCCCCTATGGCCAACAGGGTTGAAAAGGCTATCGAGAGGTTGGATTGAGCATCCTCCCCCCGACAGCTAGGGAAGAAGCGCCACTGAAATGGTGCCTAAAGTAACACGCCCACTACTCCATCTATCTTGATGGCGACCCTTTGGCCATAACAAATCTAGGCGTCGATTCCTGGAATCTACCGTAGGGGCTTCACTAGGGGAGAAATACCGTACCACGTATGTTAATATTGGGGGATATATATTGAGGAAAAAATTACATAATAAATTGAGCATATGATAGGTGGTAAATGACATTTATATTAGTAGATATAAAATATGGAGCTCAAAGTTGATGAAAGAATATAAAGGGGTATAAAAGATGTTAATAAAAAATTGGATACCTACAATATCTAGTGAAAGTAGTGGAATTTTAAATTGGGAAGGTGTATTGGATTCATATTGGTAGGGGTTAAATAATGTGATTTTTAGAGGTATTTTATAATATGTATTCCAATTAAAGGTATTGTTTAGTATACCACAAATGCACGTGATATGTCAGAGGTTCATTGAGTGAAACCTCCATGGAATCGAGACCCTATCCAGCAAGTCCAAAAGGCCAACGACAAGGGTGATTAGAGAAACACATTGCATAGACCACCCTACCGGTAATCCTTTGGCCACAACTAGGCAGGGATGGATTTTGGGAATCAACCATGACCTTCAATTTATATTATATATATATATATTATTATTATAATTTTTATTTATTTTAATTTTAAAGTATTTCTTGTGTTAAATTTTTAATCATGTTTTTCTTTCTATATTAAAATATGTTTTTGATTTTTGCTTTCGTTTCTTCTTACCAGAATTTTTTAGTTAGAAAGTTTTTTTTTATTTAATTTTTAAACTTTTTAATTTTTTGAATTTGTTTTTTGTTTTTTTTAATTTTTTACATGTTTTAATTTTCATTTATTTATTTCATGGTTTTCAATTCTTTTAAATTGCTCTTATTATTTATTATTTTTTAACCTATTATTATTATTTTATTTTTAATTATTTGCTTATTTTTTTTTTTATCCTTGTTTTGTTAGTTTTTTTTATAATTTTTATTTATTTCTTTTTCTAATGGGTACTTTGTCGAATTCTCAATTCAGTAACCTGTTCCCCACATTGTATAAATTGATAGTGATATTTAATTTTAGTTATAAATGAATCCAATTGCATCCAGCTGTGTGTAAATTTGATGGTTCATTTTTAAGTTTTCATTGCAATGGGTCAAGTCCCCATAATTTTTAAATTTTCATTGCAATGTGCTAAATTTTTATAGGCTAAGATTTTTAAAGAGTTGTACTTTTAGCATTTAAAAAAATCCTCTTAGCTTAATGACTATTTATTTAGGTGCTCATTTTAAAGGTATTTTTTAGTCAAGATGTTTGGTCTATAATGTCATGATGAAAATAATATTGAAAATTATGAGTTATTTTTATACTCATATATTTAGTTTTAATTACATGGTTTAAAACTATCAAAATTTTAAGGTATCTGGAATATGATGCTTCAACGAAATCACGAGAAGCTTTCAACATGATATTATTAATAGTAAAAATCTACTATAAGAATTTTCAGAGTCGTGATATTTTATCTGTAACAATATCATTAAAAAATATTGAAATTTTAATGTTTTTAAGAGTCTTGATACTTGATTTTTAATAATATTGTAATTTTAACATTTTTCGGAGTCATCATATTTCATTTTTAATGTCATTGCTAAAAAATGGTTGAATTTTATCAAAACAAAAGAAAAAATTGATCCAACATTACCACTTTTGAATCCAACATCAACACTTATCAACGCTTTACATTTTTAGGATGTTTTTTCATGTTTTTTGCTTAAAACAATTGGCTTTTACTACATTTTATAAAAACGACGTTTAAATTTTACCCAGAATAAAGTGTTAATGATCATCAACACTTTGTTTTTCAGGGTGTTGTTGATGGTTTTTTTTAAATAATAGTGGTTTTTGGGCTAGATTTTTCATATTGAAGTTATGGTTCTTGTTAAGTTTGTAACTTTGTTTCGATTTATCACGAACCAAGAGGGGTCAAAATTGAGAAAATAATTTCATCCTTAGGGGTTTCTTTTTTCTCAATTGATGATAAATCCATGTTAAGATAGGTATACATTATTTCATGATGTATTCATAATCATTTTTTTTTATGAATTTTCAATCATATATTTTCTAATAATACCCTTTCCATAGAAACATATGTTTTCTCTTCCTCACATATTTCACCTGTGTTTCTATTATTAATTATATTCTTTTTTACACCAATAGACATGTCTATTTTGGAATGAGGTTTTCAAAATTTTAGTTTAACTATTAATAATTATTCGGTGGATGGTAGATATTTGGCCTTCATAAGTTATTCTATAATATGTATAGTAGTATACACAAATCCAAACTAGTTATGCCTTTTTTTCCCTCTTAATTATTTTCATTAATTAAAAATAATATCATATCTTGATATAAATTATAAAGTGAGATATGATTTTATGATTTTGTGCTATTGATAAGCCATAGTATTGGCCCATAGTGTTAAAAGAAATTTTATTTACTCGTTAAGATGTACATGGTGAAGAACCTTGTCTCATGTTCTTGAAAATGTGTATATGTTTAACTTATATATTAATTTCTTTATTTATTAATAATTTATTTACCTCAACGATTTTTTTTAATCGTAACAGCTTGAGATGTATCATGTAGCAAGTGTTTTGATGTTTATTATGAATTGATGTCTATCGAGGTTTACCAGCCTTTTAATTTATATGGTTAAGCTATTTTATGAACTTTCAATCCAACTTGATATGCCAGTTGGCATTCCTATTTTGGAATAGAGCTTTAAGAATTTTAATTATGTGAATAGGCTTGCCTATTTTGGAATAAGGTTTCTACAATTTTAATTTAGTTATCAATAATTATTAGTTAGATGGTAGGGATTTAACCACTTGTAGTCATCTCAAAAGCAGTTATTAATTTTATTGATTAAAAAAAATGTCATATTAAGGAGTGACATATGAAATGAATTGTGGTTTTTTAAGCATGTAATATTGATAAGGCATGGAATTGGTCCATGGTATTGTAACAAAGCCTATTGATAGATTAAGAATCTCGATGGTTAAGTGGGAGTGGATCTCATAGCTAAAAATCATTGCATGATTTTGGACAAAATTGACCAGAAAAAAATGTTCATAAAAGGTAATTTAACTCATATATTGTTTTTTGTTATTAACTATTTACTAGCTCTTTAATTTTTATGGATGACTATTTTAATAATTATCAA
Organism: Pinus taeda; assembly: GCA_000404065.3. Taxonomy (NCBI): domain Eukaryota; kingdom Viridiplantae; phylum Streptophyta; class Pinopsida; order Pinales; family Pinaceae; genus Pinus; species Pinus taeda. The sequence goes on from APFE031754924.1 coordinate 9,242, forward strand.
GAATTACTTAAATGGTTGGGCTACTTCAATTAGCGATAATTATTACGTGGAGTTATTAGGTTAGCGATAATTATTAGGTGGAGTTATTAGGTGAATGGTAGGGATTTTACATTCAAAGAATATACTAGAAAAATCTTAATAGTAGTCACAAATCAAAGATTGAAATTTATGTCCAAAGTAGTTATGCCTTAGCTCCCTTTTTAATTAAATTGATTAATTGTCAAAAAATGTCATATGAATTGAATTAAGCTTTTTTGGGTATGTGGTATTGATAAGGCATAGTATTGTAACAAGGCTTATTTACACAGTGAGAATCTCTATGATAAAGGGGAGATGAATATCTATCATTAATTCCTTGTCTTATTCTGGTGTTACTCTTGGACATGACCATGATGTAGCCTCGTCATTGCCGAACTTACAAGAAAACCTATATTGATGGTTATTTTGTTTTCTTAATTGTGGTTCATGGTCACTGAGTGGGCACTACATCAATAGTAATAATGCGAGCGGATCCACCTGAAGAGATCTTTATTTTCTTTGTTCAATTGTGATTCATAGTCACTGAATGACTGCTACATCCACTCGTAATAATGCTAGAGGTTAATATATAATCTTTATATATTAATTATTTTAATAATAATATTTGGAACAAATTCATATGGTGGTGTAACTGTAGATGGTTCAAAAGTCATTGTACGGTGTAAATCGATATAAAGTCCCCGTCGATGGATATATGTGTGCAAATTCGTATGGTGGTGTAACTCCGTGTATATATGTGTGCAAATTCGTATGGTGGTGTAACCCCGTGTAGATGGATCAAAAGTCATTGTTAGTGTAAATGGATATAAAGGATGGATAGAAAGTCATCGTTATAATATTTGGAACAAATTCATATGGTGGTGTAACTGTAGATGGTTCAAAAGTCATTGTACGGTGTAAATCGATATAAAGTCCACGTCGATGGATATATGTGTGCAAATTCGTATGGTGGTGTAACTCCGTGTATATATGTGTGCAAATTCGTATGGTGGTGTAACTCCGTGTAGATGGATCAAAAGTCATTGTTAGGTGTAAATGGATATAAAGGATGGATAGAAAGTCATCGTTATGTGTAAATGCCTAATCATCGTCTTGATGTTTTAAAAGCTTGAGGCTTTTATAAAGTTTGCGTTTGGCTTAGGTAATTCTACCGTGGGTGCCTGGCTGAACAAAAGAATGACGACAGAGTTGGGAATTCAGCAGTGGCAAGATTTAGAGAACTCAGAGTTTTATGTTAAACTCATCGCTGCTCTTCTTTTTGTGGTATTGTTAGCAGCATGGAGGTTCTTGTCGAGGGGAACAAATGGCAGCCTGCCACCGGGACCTTTCCCGTTGCCCATTATCAGCAACCTTCACATGCTGGGAAAGCTTCTCACCGAGCGCTGGCTGCTCTCTCTGTGGAGCATGGCCCACTCATGTCTCTGCGCCTAGGCTCCGCCGTCACCTTAGTCGTCTCCTCTGCAGAGATGGCCAGGGAGTTTCTCAAGACCCATGATCTGCTTTTCTTAGACAAAAGTCCGTCGGCAGCTGCTAAACATTTGTCATTTAATTGCGCGGACATCGTCTTTTCTCCACATAGGGCTTACTGGACGCAAATGCGTAAGCTCTGCGCTTTGGAGTTGTTGAGCTCCAGGCGCTTAGATTACTTCCGCTCTATTAGAGAAGACGAAGTCACTGCTATGATTCGTTCTATTATTAATTCAGATGCCCACAAAGGCTCTTGTCCTTTAAACATCAACCAAACTACGTCATCCCTTGCAACGGCTATACTTTGCAGGATGGCCTTCAGTAAAAGATATTCTGACCAAGAATCAAGAGCTTTCAGTTCATTGGTCAAGGAAAGTTTACTGTTACTCGGCTCATTTAATATTGGAGAATACATACCTTGGACTGGATGGATTTGCAAGGTCTCAACCTTTGGGTGAAGAAGCTACATTCGACACAAGACCACTTGTTAGAGAAAGTAATAGAAGAACATGTTGCGCAGAACGGAGCCAACAACACGCATGATCTTGTGGATGCCTTACTTGCAGCCTCTGCGGATAAAGATAGCGAGTTCCAAATTTCACGAGATGGTATAAAAGGAGTCCTCTTTGTAAGTTAAAATTGACCCATATGGATGAATATTAGAAGAAATTAGATGTAGATATCTTTTTTATGAACATTATATTGTGATGATGAATTGGTAACTATAAGGCCCAATGTCAAACCTAATCTAGGAAAGACTTAGGATCAAACCTCATAAGTAATCATCATATTGTTGGCATGACAGGATATGTTGCTTGGTGCATTGGACACGACGCCTACAATGATAGAGTGGGCAATGTCAGAAGCGTTAAGAAACCCGACAGTGATGAAGAAGCTTCAGGACGAGCTGGAGCGCGTCGTTGGATTGGAGCGCATGGTAGGCGAGTCTGATCTACCTCAACTCGTTTATTTACAGGCCATGGTAAAAGAAACGCTTCGACTCCACCCAGCAGGGCCTTTTTTGAACCGCCGCTTAACTGCTAAATCCTGCAATGTAATGGGCTATGATATCCCCCATAATACTTGCGTTATCTTTAATCTTTGGGCGATTGGGAGGAACCCAAATACATGGGAAGACGCCGAATGCTTCAAACCTGAAAGATTCATTGAAAGAGTTGGCTCGGAGACAGATGCAAATGGAGATCAAAACTTTGGGTGGCTTCCCTTCGGAGCAGGCAGGAGAAGATGCCCTGGACAGCAATTGGCAACGCTTCTTGTAGAGCTTGGGGTGGCTCAACTCCTTCACTGCTTCAACTGGAGGATTCCTTTGGATGACATGAATGGGGCAAATCAAGAACTGGATATGACTGAAAGATTTAATGGACTCACGTTGCCCAAGGTTCATGAACTCAGGGCTATTCCAACACCACGGCTTAATGCATTGCCGACCTAAAATAGGACTTCATTTCAGTAATATCATATGCGGAAAGAGAAGGGTTTAGGTGCAGAAACGGTCCACAAATAATGGCGTAAGAAGCGTGGGTAGTAGGAAATAAATATATATGTATAGTGCAAATATCTATGAAGTGCGCTGTAAAAATCTATTATGCTTGTTTTAAAGACCTTTAATTTGTTTTTGTCTAATATTTCTAAGTTGGCTTCAGCTAGGATTTTGATTGTAATATTTAAATAATTTATAGTTAAAAAATATATTGTTATTAGTTAAATAATTTTAATTTCAATTTTATTAGTTAAAAATTTTAATTAATTTTCGCTAGTTTCAATCTATACACCTAAATAAATAAAAATAAATCATGTTTCTCAACTACCAAAGTTTACTAATAAGTTTAATAATTATAACATTTATTTTTTTTGTTATTGATTACTTAAAATTATATTTTTAGATATATATATATGGTTGGAAAATATTTCTCAAATCAATTAGATTGAAACTATCATCACAATTAAAACAAATGAAAAGCAAATACTTTAATAAAAGGGGTCGAATTCTTTTCTCAAATCAATTAGATTTAAACAAATTAAAATCACATACTCTAATCAAAGATTAATCGGGTTAAAGAATCATAATCACTATGCTACGAGACAATTTAAAAAAAAT
>APFE031754928.1:11621-39327 GCA_000404065.3 Pinus taeda
TGAATGAGGTGTGGGTGGCTATAGTTTAAGAAGTTTTGTAGGCGATGAGGGTTTAGAGTTTACCCTTCATTAACTTTCACATAAATCTATCTATCTCTATGTGTATTGCGAATACTTAAAAAAAATGAGGATTCCGTCATTTTTTTTCTCCTACAAATGAAAAAAATAGAAGGTATGGCACCTACCTTCCTTTGCTATGTTTTGGTAATGATAATTATTGAATTGATGGCTCTTGGTGTCCACCTACAACACTGTGTGATAGTTCTCCCTATATCCTATAGCTTTCCTGTAGTTTCTTGTAGGTTCTCTTGTTCCTATAGGTGCTGACTGTTTCCTGTAGGTGCTCACTGCAGGAAAGCTGACAGTAACTTTTTCCTTTGATGACTCAAAGAGGTTACATCCACCTTCATATTTTTGAAATAACCAATAGTTTGCATGGGAGTTAGTGAGTATTTCTATTTGTGGATGATTTCGTTTAGTGATGTGCTGGTTGGACAAGTACGAATATCAATTTTTGGACCGTTCATCCCACCACAAGTTCATCATACAACCTTTCCTCGTAGTAATATCCCAGTTCTATTCATCGTAACTTAACCACGTTTTCGATTCATTCCTTTGTTTTTTGATGTGACCTTGCCACATGTGCAATTGACTAAACCTTTACTTTTCGTTATCAGACTAAGGGTGTCCAAGTTAACTAGTCACCTTCTCTTATAAAATCAACTTCATACATATTCCTACAGTTTAATTATATTCGTACCAATGAGGGAGTATTGGTGAGATGACATACCTGTTGGTCCTTTGCCTTGCTGATGTGTAGAAACACTATATGTGTAGGGGTCAACACTATATGTGTAGCAAACACCTTCCTCTTCTTGGTCCAACTCCCTTTGATGCATGTGAAAGAAGGAAATGAAACAACCTCACATGAAAAAATATCTAGGTAAGACACCAATCCTAAGTTGCTTAAGGTAAACAACAATAAGAAAATCTATTCTACATGGAAAGTAAATGGTAGGAAGGAAACCTATTCTATTTACAAAAATGTAAAGCATAATGATAACTAAGCAAATATATTATATCTTGCTACAAAACAAATGACATTTAAAGGAGATATACTCTATTTTTTGATGGAAAGGAAAGTCCTAGAGTACTCTTGCAAAAAGGAACTCACACTTTGGATAAAGTAAATTATGGAAAAGGAATCTAGACTAATTGGAAAAATCAACATCCAAGAAGCAAGCATTATAAGAGCTAAATGACAGCCTAACCAAGCCTCAAATCAAACTAACTAGCCTACGAGCCTTCATAGGCTATAATTCTAATTCTACCATGAATTTTGAGTGAATATAGGCAAGGCGAATCTCGAAAACAAATTACTACAAGTCTACTACAAGAGTGACATGATTGCTACAAGAGTGACAAGATTGCTAATGAGTGAGATAACTTGCTGAATTCCCAAGAAAATAAAATGAAAATGAGTTGGTAATTTTATATTATTAATTAGGATGTCTTAGGAATCCATTCCAAGTGGAATCACTAAAATACCCATGTTAACATGTGCTAAAAAATAGCAGAAATCCACTACAAAAACCGGAAATACAAGCATTAGTGAGCTAGTTAACCTATCAAATGCCTAACCTAATCAAGTGAAAATTATATGGGGTAATTGTTTTATTAACCTAAATGTTTTTATGACTCAAAACAAGTGGAATCAGCTCAAATGAATCACATTAAAACGTTCTAAAAAATGATAGAAAATTACCACTATATTTCTACTAGAGAGTTCCAGAAATTCGATATTTGTGAACTACTAAAGAAATCCAAGTAGCTCAATGAAGAATATGACTTTTCAAAGCTATTATAAGTATGAATCATACTTATGACTCTATAAATAACCTACAAAACAAACCACTTCAATAATTTAACCAATATAACCTACAGCAAAAGAAGCATGAATAGTAAATGAAAAAATAAGAGATGCAAGTGAAAAAAACATTCAAAGAAGATAAATACCTTTCAGAAGAGGGTTCTGAGACTCCTAGGATGGCCAAGCCCAAGGATACTAAAATTCATATAAAATAAACCAAGCTTTGTCTGCTAAAAATATCACCAAACTTCATTATTTGAATCAATCCAAGTACATCCTTGCTGGAAATGAAAGTGGAGCTGCTGAATAACACATTTTCTCCACAAGAAGACTAAGAAATACATGAAATTAGAGTAAAATTCAAATTTGTACTTATACAAAGTGATGGGGAAACATTCTTCTTGAAAGGAGGCAACTTTCCCCTCCAAAATCCTAGAAAAGGTGGATCTAGTTCCCAACACTAGGAATTTACATTAAATGACACAGAACACATTCCTATATTTTCTCAATTAGAGGAGCTTTAAAATTTGTCAATAATTTCATGATATTTTTTTCATTTATTATCCAATATTAATCCTCCTGTAGCAAGGAGTAAGTTCCTAGATTATCGCCTCCTCCAAATATTCATAATCTGCCCAATATTCTCACAGTATTATACAAAAATAAATAATATTAGGCACAAATACGCAATTATCTCTAAAACTTCCTAATAAACATATTAACATTAAAACTATGTCATATAATGCAAAAAGAGAAGTTTAATGTGCTGAAGGATAGTCAAATGGGCCTTAATTTATGTCTACTTGGAGGCCCATCGCTAATCTTAGTATGACTTGTGGAGTTGGAAAGAAGATTCAGAGTGCTACCAAAAGACCATATTTTAGACCTTGGGAGACCGACATTTCAGAGAAACAAAAAATTCAATATCAAGATCCAAAAGGTAGGAATAAAAATGTATGTATTTTTTTAAAATTTGCATAAGTTTTGTTTGAAATATCAATCTGAAGTAATTCAATGGGCACAATAAAACATAGATATCATTATTTGGTTCCAATATGCCTCAAAACAAAAATGGATACTCCTTGTAAGCAACCGGAAAGCTCTACTATGACACGTGAACAAGAGGAAGAAATGAAACATGATATATCAAAATTACAAGATCAAGTGCAAAAAAATTCACTCCTCTAAAGAGGAACCATAAATGAATTGGAAGCGATGAATGTTAAGATGGATGGTTTAGAAGTAAAAATAAAAAGGCATCTGAAAGATTTGAAGAATGGTTTAAAATAATATGTGGACGCGATGATGAATGTCAAGAGGGAAGGGTTGAAGAAAAGGTTGAAAAAGTTTCTACATGAAAGGATTTCCAGTGGTGAAAATGTAATCCATGAAAATTATGATGAGGAAAAAAGGAACATGAATTATTATTTTAGAGACCCCAATGTTGGGTTTAAAACCCACCACATTCCAAATATCAATATGAGGAATTTTTATGGAAAGGGTCTGATAACATGATACTACAGAGGGAGCAATATTTTGATCTCCATGATGTGCAATAGACACAAAAGTTACACATTGCATCTTTATATTTAAAAACCAATCAATTTGTATGGTATCAATGGCTTTGTTCTTGTAAACCATTTGTCACTTGGTAAATTTCTATGGAGGAAATGATAGAACATTATCAGGAGACAAAGAGTAACTCCTTCTTTAACCAATTGATAAATCTCAAACAAAAGGGTTAAATGGCATAGCACATTGAGGACTTCCAAAAATTTAATATCAGGGTAACTAATATTCCAGATGAGCATAGGATTTTTGTCTTCATAGGGAATTTAAAGGATAACATCCAACAACAAGCTCGCCTTTGGGAAATTTATTCATTGGAGAAGGCATTCAAGGTGGAAAGAAAATTTGAAAGCAAAATTATGGCAACAAGGAAGTTTATCCCTCACAACTATAAATATGGAAGTGTTTTTGCTCCTAGCCTTCCACAACCTACAAGGTTGACACCACAACATTTGGAGGAGAAAAGAGAAAAAGGGATTTGTTAAATTTTTGATAGAAAATAAACTAAAGGTCATAAGTGTGTTAAGAATAAATTATTTTCAAGAACTCCTTTTGTTGTAATAGCTCAACTTGATCTTAATTTGAAAGAAAGTCATCATCATACTTTACCTAGCAATTTTCAGCTTCATTCAAGACATTTCCATAAAATGGTTTATCTTCTGCAATACCTGCATTCATACATAACCTATTAGTTGTAAAACCACAAGACCTTTTGACCTCATCTAATGATTCAATCACCAATTCCTCCTTTTGTTCCAAGTCCTTTACATGACTTAGAAATATTTCAATGGTCTTCTCCTCAATCTCATCAAGTCCTTTACTTGATTGCCTGATATCCTTACCCTCCCTTTCATCCTTACCCTCTGTCAAGATTTCCCTTGTCTTCATTGAATCATGACTGCCCAACATTCTCTCCGGCGATTGAACCCCTCTGCTCCATGGATTGCATTATTCCATAGAATCTTCTTCTTTCATTTTTATTTGGCTACTCATATGTGTAAAATTTCTTCCAACATCTGTAACTAAACCTGCACTCACAAAACAATTATTAAAATAAAAAACATAAGGCTTTTGTGCCTTTTCCTTCTTTGGCAACAATTCAGCTTGCTGCTCTTTTTCCTCCTCCTCTATTAGTACATCAGTATGATGATTTGAATTCTCAGTATAATTCATGAGACTGTTGGCTAGTCTCTTCTCCGCACCATCTATTCTAATGATGTCTTTCTGTCCCTGTCGATTGTAGTGAACTTCTTTATTCTCGTTCAATTCTGACTTTACAACCTGAACACTTAGTTTTTGGTCTTCTATCCTTTTCTCCAAAAGACTTCACTCCTGCCACAAATTTTCCATCTCACTTGGAATTTCTCCCAAAACCTCTGTACAATCCTCATTATCTTCTTCTTTGTCACAAGCATAACTTATTGACTCTATTTCTTCATTCTCAATTAGAATAAAATTCTGATCCTCTATCCCTTTGATAGTTTTAGATGTTTTTCCATCACTCTCCCTTTGATTATTTAAGAAAATCAATTCCTCATTATTATCTTCAATAGAAAATTTCCTACCATAGGACACAATTGTCTCATCTCTACTGAATATATTTCCTCCATTAAGCATGGAATTTAAGAACTCCTTTTGTTGTAATAGCTCAACTTGATCTTCATTTGAAATAAAGTCATCATCATACTTTACCTAGCAATTTTCAGCTTCATTCAAGACATTTCCATAAAATGGTTTATCTTCTGCAATACCTGCATTCATACATAACCTATCAGTTGTAAAACCACAAGACCTCTTGACATCATCTGATGATTCAATCACCAATTCCTCCTTTTGTTCCAAGTCCTTTACATGACTTAGAAATATTTCGATGGTCTTCTCCTCAATCTCATCAAGTCCTTTACTTGATTGCCTGATATCCTTCCCTACTTCCTCTTTTAAGAAAAATTTAGATTATGCATGTCTTCTTCCCTCTTTATGACAATATCAGAAAATTGTCCTTTTTTCCATGTTTCACCTATAAACATACACAAATTATTAGATTTAAAATCATCAGACATTTTTCCCTCACTTAAGGTTTCAGTCTTCAAGTCTTCATCTTCACCTAGAACTTCATCCTGCTTTGGTTCACAAATGGACACTTCCATTTCCAACTCAGCTTGTCTGATTTTTCCCATCAACCACCTTACTCGTCTCTATTGTAGCTTTCTTTGCAATTTATGCCACTTCACTGACTTCTTCCTCAAGACCCAACCTATTCTCTAGCTTTCCTCTAGTATCCTCATCAATACATCTAGTTATTCTTTCAACTCTGCAATTTTCTTGGCAAATTCCTCTTGATTCATCCTCTTGTCATTTTCCTTGGCATCCTCTTTCTTCATATTTCTTTTGTTGTGGTCTTCCTCAGAACCTCTACTATGACTATCAGTAGCCATATTCTTCTCCATCTCTATGAGTTCCTCACTCATTCACTATGAGCTACACAAAAGCCTCAACAACAACAAGTCATCCCTGTTGCCACTTACCTCACAAAGCTTTCCTTTGTACTTGGTCTTTTGGCCTGTTTCATCATTAGCTGCCATAATTCTTCAATCTCCATCTCCAACACATCCTTGGGCTGGTCCATACTTTTCCACTTACGGTTATTTGTTTCCTTCTACTTTAGGTTTTTGCTTCTATCCACCAATTCTTCAAACTATTGTTGGTTACTTTCAACTTGTAGTTGCTAGTTTACTACTTGTTCTTCTACTCTTACTCTTGTTGTAGACATTTCTCTTTCTCTTGCTTCTATTTCTGCTCTTGAGTTGATTCCTACACTTACCTTGACTACCTCCCTTTCATCCTTACCCTCTGTCAAGATTACCCTTGTCTTCATTGAATCATGACTGCCCAACATTCTCTCCAGCGATTGAACACCTCTGCTCCATGTATTGCATTATTCCATAGAATCTTCTTCTTTCATTTTTATTTGGCTACTCATATGTGTAAAATTTCTTCCAACATCTGTAACTAAACCTGCACTCACAAAACAATTATTAAAATAAAAAACATAAGGCTTTTGTGCCTTTTCCTTCTTTGGCAACAATTCATCTTGCTGCTCTTTTTCCTCCTCCTCTATTAGCACATCAGTATGATGATTTGAATTCTCAGTATAATTCATGAGACTGTTGGCTAGTCTCTTCTCCGCACCATCTATTCTAATGATGTCTTTCTATCCATGTCCATTGTAGTGAACTTCTTTATTTTCGTTCAATTCTGACTTTACAACCTGAACACTTACTTTTTGGTCTTCTATCCTTTTCTCCAAAAGACTTCACTCCTGCCACAAATTTTCCATCTCACTTGGAATTTCTCCCAAAACCTCTGTACAATCCTCATTATCTTCTTCTTTGTCACAAGCATAACTTATTGACTCTATTTCTTCATTCTCGATTAGAATAAAATTCTGATCCTCTATCCTTTGATAGTTTTAGATGTTTGTCCATCACTCTCCCTTTGATTATTTAAGAAAATCAATTCCTCATTATTATCTTCAATAGCAAATTTCCTACCATAGGGCACAATTTTCTCATCTCTACTGAATATATTTCCTCCATTAAGCATGGAATTTAAGAACTCCTTTTGTTGTAATAGCTCAACTTGATCTTCATTTGAAATAAAGTCATCATCATACTTTACCTAGCAATTTTCAGCTTCATTCAAGACATTTCCATAAAATGGTTTATCTTCTGCAATACCTGCATTCATACATAACCTATCAGTTGTAAAACCACAAGACCTCTTGACCTCATCTGATGATTCAATCACCAATTCCTCCTTTTGTTCCAAGTCCTTTACATGACTTAGAAATATTTCGATGGTTTTCTCCTCAATCTCGTCAAGTCTTTTACTTGATTGCCTGATATCCTTCCCTACTTCCTCTTTTAAGAAAAATTTAGATTATGCATGTCTTCTTCCCTCTTTATGACAATATCAGAAAATTGTCCTTCTTTCCATGTTTCACCTATAAACATACACAAATTATCAGATTTAAAATCATCAGACATTTTTCCCTTACTTAAGGTTTCAGTCTTCAAGTCTTCATCTTCACCTAGAACTTCATCCTACTCTCGTTCACAAATGGACACTTCCATTTCCAACTCAGCTTGTCTAATTTTTCCCATCAACCACCTTACTTGTCTCTATTGTAGCTTTCTTTGCAATTTATGCCACTTCACTGACTTCTTCCTCAAGACCCAACCTATTCTCTAGCTTTCCTCTAGTATCCTCATCAATACATCTAGTTATTCTTTCAACTCTGCAATTTTCTTTTCAAATTCCTCTTGATTCATCCTCTTGTCATTTTCCTTGGCATCCTCTTTCTTCATATTTCTTTTGTTGTGGTATTCCTCAGAACATCTACTATGACTATCAGTAGCCATCTTCTTCTCCATCTCTATGAGTTCCTCACTCATTCACTATGAGCTCCACAAAAGCCTCAACAACAACAAGTCATCCCTGTTGCCACTTACCTCACAAAGCTTTCCTCTGTACTTGGTCTTTTGGAAAGCAATTGGAGGACTGGACTATGTTGGGGTTTAATAAACCATAAAGCATAGGAACTAATGGATGGGCCTTTAACCTTAATTATTGAAGATTTAACTCCTTAGTGAGTTAAAATTCCCAAGAAAGATTAGATATGTGCATAATCCATGCATATTGTGGGTAAAGTAGGGGTAACCTTGTGTCATTTGGTATCATAGCATAATTGTTATTGGAACAAATGATAGCAAAATAGAATAAGGGAATTATGTAGAAAAGGAATTAGAACAAAGTTGTGCTTTAAGATGTGTATGTATGCAAGGGAGATCAAATTTTAATCTGATAAATAATAGGCACAAACAGATAAAGTGCAATAGAATTAGCAGATGCAAGAAAAGGAGGAAAATCCACTCAAAGTACACGTTGGTGGAACAAGATCATGTAGAGACCTTGGAGGTGAGATGACATGTTTTGTTTGATTTGATTTGAAGATGGAAGAGTTGGGTTTATATTGGTGCATAGGTAACAACATAAGGAGGTGAGAATATTGCAACAATAGCCTAAGAGCAAGGAGTGCTCGATTGGTTCCAAAGGAAAGAATCAGGGTGATGCTGAAAGACTGAGCTCAGAGGAGAGAAGCTTAGTGAGGCATATGTAGCAAGGTAGAGATATTGTTGCAGATCACAAAAGCAATTCCATAAAAGGATGTGGGTAGAATTCCCAAGGTAAAGAAGGAAGCTGGTAAGACTTTCTAGCTGAAAGAAGAAGTGGTCAGAACCAAGTATTTCATAGTGATTGAAATACAATAGGACAATTGTGTTCTTAAGGAAGTGCAGATGAGTTGAAGCCTAAAGGAGCATAGAAGAGTGCTCAAAGGAGGTTCCAGAGGTAGAGAACCAATTGCTTGCCAAAAGACCAAGTACAGAGGAAAGCTTGGCGAGTTAAGTGGCAGCATGGAGGACTTGTTGTTGTAGAGGCTTTTGGGGAGCTCATAGTGAATGAGTGAGGAACTCATAGCGATGGAGAAGAAGATGGCTACTGATAGTCATAGTAGAGGTTCTGAGGAAGACCACAACAGAATAAATATGAAGAAAGAGGTTTCCAAGGCTAATGACAAGAGGATGAATCAAGAGGAATTTGAAAAGGAAATTGAAGAGTTGAAAGAACAACTAGATGTATTGATGAGGATACTAGAGGAAAGCTAGAGACTAGGTTGGGTCTTGAGGAAGAAGCCAATGAAGTGGCATAAATTGCAAAGAAATCTACAGCAGAGACAAGTAAGGTGGTTGATGGGAAAACTCAGACAAGCTGAGTTGGAAATGGAAGTGTCCATTTGTGAACCAGAGCAGGGTGAAGTTCTAGGTGAAGATGAAGACTTGAAGACTAAAACTTCAAGTGAGGGAAAAAGGTCTAATGATTTTCAATCTAATAATTTTTGTATTTTTACAGGTGAAACATGGAAAGAAGTACAATTTGCTGATATTGTCATAAAGAGGGAAGAAGATAGGAAGAATCTAAATTTCGTTTTTATCTATTGTAGGTTTGATAGTTGAAACATATGCATGACAAATGCGATAATAAAAATAATTGAAGATCAAAGTGTTCTCAATATTTCTTTACCATTATAAATAATTTTCTCCACTAAGAACCACACCAAAAATTGAGACAAGAGATACATTTTCAGAAGAAAAAAAATCACTTTGAAACTATAAGTAATGCCCATGCCAAAATGATTCCCAAGACTGGCTATGTTGGTTTACTATAGGTTTTTCAAACCACATGCACTAGAAAATTCAAAATAAGAACATTGAATCCTAGCTTCAAAACATTCAATGTGCACTTTTGTATAGGAAAACATAGACAAGTTGACCTAGTAATTAATTCGATAATCGTACTACTCATTTAATTGCTAAGGTAAAAAATGTAAGTCACTTATTTAAAGGAATGAAAAAAGGATGAGGAAATTGGTTAGACAAAATTAGAAGTCAACTCAGCAAGGTATTAAAATGGCCAACAATCAATCATGTAATCCCATGGAGAGAAAGAGAGAGTCTCCTGGCTTGTGTGAGGATTATATGGTTGTAGTATAACCTTTGGGTGAGAGAGAAATATATAGGAAGATGAAAATGACCTATGGAAAATGAAAAATCACCCAACTAAGGGAAAACAACCAAACCATAGTGTGAAATTGTCAAGGAAAGGGAAAATGGGCCATGTGTAAAGATAATTTGACTAATATAAGTAGTTAAATTGTTGATAGTTTAGATGGAGTTAACCAATGGTAAACAAGCAAAGGGAAGACACCTAACATTCATTAGATGGTTGTGTGCAACTTGTAAGGGAAGGAAATATTGCCAACATTGACTATGATCGATTGGAAAGGGACAAATTCCATCTAGGAATACCAATTTGAATCGAGGAGCAAGAAGGGTGATTTATAAGTGAGAGAAATGATCCAACAACCATGAAAACCTAATTTAGCAACTATATAAACTTTTTCAGTAGATAAATTTTAATAGCCATATATCTCAAACTTTAAAAGGAAATGGATGATGGACGTTCTAGAGCTATTGAGAAAAAACGAAACAACCAATATTAAAGACCATTGAGCTATCTAAGAGCATCAATACTCCAATACCACTTACAAACCTTGAATAACTCCAATATTGAATGAATTTTATTAATGTGGGTGACATATTAATATATTGAGACATGACCTTTGGTTTCATTCTCAAAGGGGTATGCTGACTATTGTTTTTCACATATGACTTTTCATATTTCTCCTAAATGAGTAGCAATAATACTTACAATAGATAACAATCCCTATTTTTAGGTATCTAACAAGAGATGGTTTGATTTAGAAGAACATAATTCATCAAAATATAAAGGACATGGTCCATTGGAGGTATGATGGCCAACAAATATAAATACCAATAATGGTGTTGTATCCCATTACAATTTGATTTGACATGGAACAAGATATCCAATGAAACAAGCATTCAAAGAAAAAGACATGTCATTTAAGTAATGGAAAGGACTTTAAGAAATAGTTAGGATAGAGGATCCACATGATAGACATGTCTTGAGAGGGAAAACTAGAGTGAAAAGGAATACAAGAAGAGAATGTTGGTAGGTAAGTCCAAATATGTATATAATTGAGAAGTCAAGGTATAACCCAATAATTTATATAAGAAAAGAAAAATGTGTTCTTCAAATTTTATAATTAAACCTATATATCTCAATGGATATAAAACCCTTGGTTGTCGTGATGGATATAGAAAACCAACAAAATAAATAAAAGAGGTCAATTAGTTGATTAAAAAACACTTGAAAAGTTATTAGCCAATATTATTTATTATGTGATGGGATTGATGTGCATAAGACACTATGCTAAAGCTTTAACGAGGGGCTAAACGAAGTAACTCTAGAAAACAAAGTCTCAAAGAACATGGTGGGAAGTAGTAATAGGGTCCAAAATGTGAAAAATAATAATATATATATGATGCAGGAGCATTCAAGCCAAGAAAACTCATTGTATTTTAGTAGACATAGGGGTATTGTGTTTTCAAGGAAGTTGGGTTCCTAAGAGTGAATTAAATGTAATTATTAATGTTTTGAGTGATTTTAATGAGAGAAATTAGAATAGGGAATTAATTGAATATTGTAAGGCTTATTTGTAAATGTTCTCGAATATAGGAGACATGAGAGATTTAGCATAGTTGAGAGATTGAGGGATTTGAGAATTGATTGTAAATCTTAGATTACGAGTCAGTTAATGGATTTCGGGATTAGAGAGGAGTTTTAGGAACAAGAAAGAGATTTAGGAATTTTGTTAAGGAATTCATGGATCTAAACCAGGAATTGGTTTTACAGTCCTTATGTATAATGTAAGCATAAAAGGCAAAGGCAGAGGTTTTATAGGCTAGAAAGTTAGATAATTAATTGGTTAAGCTAGAGTGTGGGATTTAAGCCTACAGGTTGAGTGTAACAAAGGCCATTGAAATTTAAGATCAGGCCAAAGAGATTCTTTTACGGAAATATTTTTTTGTTAATATAAACAACTCAATTCTGAGTTCGAATGTGTATTTCGAGGGATTGAATGATAAATGTAATGTGAACCAGAGTCCTGTGTAATAAATATATGGAGGTGGGGTCGTGGCGAATATATAGAGGAAGAGAAGAAGCAGAGGGCCAATTAGAGAATCAAAGTGATGCTTTGCAATGATATAGAGTAAGAATTCACAGTGTTTAAGTTCAAGCAAATGCGAATTAAGTAGCAGAAGAGCCAAGGGATGAAACCTTGAAGAAAACTTGAAAACCATAGAAGATAGAAGAAATGTGCAAAACCCAAGTAAAGAAAGAGGGCGAAGGAATCAAGTGTGGATGAATCATAGCCATTGGATCTTGGTGATCAATAGCGAGGATTAATTTGCGTAGCACAGCATCACAACTGTCGATGATATAACATCAACAATCATCGGGTGGAAGTTGGCCGAACGTTAATCAAAAGGTGCGGACTCAAACTTTATTAGATTGGGAATTTATAATTCGATCGAGTCCATGTAGCCAGTTAATTGTCAGGCTTGTTGTCATCCTGAAATCGGTGTGAAACATCAAATCTTCTAAATGCAAATCAATGACGGATATTTGTAATGCAATTCTCTTGATTGGAAAAGATAAGAACCATCAGATCAAAAGGAGGATCGACGGTGGTGATTGTTAATAAATATCACATCGCAACAAGTAAACAGTACTTTTATCGATGGAGGAGTATTGAGGCACGCGATAGGAGCAGACCTGAGAGGGAAATGAAGCACAATTAGTGTTATTTGAAATTCGAAATATATGATCGCATATCATGAAAGCAAAAGGTATGTGTTAATGTGACTGCAAAGGAGCGATTGTCGATTTCGATAAAGGTGTAGCCTCGAGAAATATTTAGAGGCCGTACCAAAGGTGAAAAGGTATGTTTAGAATGTATTTCTTTTGTAAATGGTTATAAAAGGAACTAAAGCATCGATATAAGGAATTGTGGGTTTTACCCAAATTAACCAAAGGAACATGTGGATTTGATTATATATGTGGGAATAAGAATTAATTAAGGGTTATAAGGGTTAAATGAGTTCTGCTTATAAATGAATGAAGGTTATAAGGTTCTACAATGTTCTGATAGTCTAGATAGGAAGGTTTTAAATGCAAGGCTTTAAATAAAGCCACATACGAAGGATAAGGGGTGATTTAAGTACGATAGATGCATATTGAATGGAGGACTGCACTATGTTGGGGTTTAATAAACCATAAAGAATATGAACTAATAGATGGATCTTTAACCTTAAGAATTGAAGATTTAACTCCTTAGTGAGTTAAAATTCCCAAGAAAAATCAGATATGTGCATAATCCATGCATACTGTGGGTAAAGTAGGGGTAACCCTGTGTCATTTGGTATTAGAGCATAATTGTTATTGGAACAATTGATAGCAAAATAGAATAAGGGAATTATGTAGAAAAGGAATTAGAAAAAAGTTGTGTTTTAAGATGTGTATGTATGCAAGGGAGATCAAATTTTAATCTGATAAACAATAGGCACAAACAGATAAAGTGCAACAGAATTAGGAGATGCAAAAAAAGGAGGACAATCTACTCAAAGTACACGTTGGTGGAACAAGATCATGTAGAGACCTTGGAGGTGAGATGACATGTTTTGTTTGATTTGATTTGAAGATGGAAGAGTTGGGTTTATATTGGTGGATAGGTAACAGCATAAGGAGGTGAGAATATTGCAACAATAGCCTAAGAGCAAGGAGTGCTCGATTGGTTCCAAAGGAAAGAACCAGAGAGATGCTGAAAGACTAAGCTCAGAGGAGAGAAGCTTAGTGAGGCATATGTAGCAAGGTAGAGATATTGTTGCAGATCACAAAAGCAATTCCATAAAAGGATGTGGGTAGAATTCCCAAGGTAATGAAGGAGGCTGGTAAGACTTTCTAACTGAAAGAAGAAGTGGTCAGAACCAAGTATTTCATAGTCATTGAAATACAATAGGACAATTGTGTTCTTAAGGAAGTGCAGATGAGTTGAAGCCTAAAGGAGCATAGAAGAGTTCTCAAAGGAGGTTCCAGAGGTAGAGAACCAATTGCTTGCTAAAAGACCAAGTACAGAGGAAAGCTTGGTGAGTTAAGTGGCAGCAGGGAGGACTTGTTGTTGTAGAGGCTTTTGTGGAGCTCATAGTGAATGAGTGAGGAACTCATAGAGATGGAGAAGAAGATGGCTAATGATAGTCATAGTAGAGGTTCTGAGGAAGACCACAACAGAATAAATATGAAGAAAGAGGTTGCCAAGGCTAATGACAAGAGGATGAATCAAGAGGAATTTGACAAGGAAATTGCAGAGTTGAAAGAACAACTAGATGTATTGATGAGGATACTAGAGGAAAGCTAGAGACTAGGTTGGGTCTTGAGGAAGAAGCCAATGAAGTGGCATAAATTGCAAATAAAGCTACAACAGAGACAGGTAAGGTGGTTGATGGGAAAACTCAGACAAGCTGAGTTGGAAATGGAAGTGTCCATTTGTGAACCAGAGCAAGGTGAAGTTCTAGGTGAAGATGAAGACTTGAAGACTGAAACTTCAAGTGAGGGAAAAAGGTCTAATGATTTTAAATCTGATAATTTGTGTATGTTTACAGGTGAAACATGGAAAGAATGACAATTTGCTGATATTGTCATAAAGAGGGAAGAAGATAGGAAGAATCTAAATTTTGTTTTAAAAGAGGAAGTAGGGAAGGATATCAATCAATCAAGTAAAGGACTTGATGAGATTGAGGAGAAGACCATTGAAATATATCTAAGTCATGTAAAGGACTTGGAACAAAAGGAGGAATTGGTGATTGAATCATCAGATGAGGTTAGGAGGTCTTGTGGTTTTACAACTGATAGGTTATGTATGAATGTAGGTACTGCAGAAGATAAACCATTTTATGGACATGTCTTGAATGAAGCTGAAAATGGCTAGGTAAAGTATGATGATGACTTTCTTTTAAATGAAGTCAAGTTGAGCTATTACAACAAAAGGAGTTGTTAAATTCCATTCTTAATGGAGGAAATATCTTCAGTAGAGATGAGACAATTTTTTCCTATGGTAGGAAATTTGTTATTGAATATAATAATGAGGAATTGATTTTCTTAAATGATCAAAGGGAGAGTGATGGACAAACATCTAAAACTATCAAAGGGATAGAGGACCAGAATTTTATTCTAACCGAGAATGAATAAATAGAGTCAATAAGTTATGCTTGTGACAAAGAAGAAGATAGTGAGGATTGTAGAAAGGTTTTGGGAGAAATTACAAGTGAGATGGAAAATTTGTGACAAGAGTTAAGTCTTTTGGAGAAAAGGCTAGAAGACCAAAAAGTAAGTGTTCAAGTTGTAAAGTTAGAATTGAACGAGAATGAAGAAGTTCACTATAGTGGACAAGGACAAAAAGACATCATTAGAACAGATGGTGTGGAGGAGAGACTAGCCGACAGTCTCATGAATTCTACTGAGAATTCAAATTAGCATACTGATGTGTTGATAGAGGAGGAGAAAATAGAGCAGCAAGCTGAGCTATTGCCAAAGAAGGAAAAGGCACAAAAGCCTTATGTTTTTTATTTTAATAATTGTTTTGTGAGTGCAGGTTTAGTTACAGATGTTGGAAGAAATTTGACACACATGAGCAGCCAAATAAAAATTAAAGAAGAAGATTTGATTTGAGCGTAGGACTTAAATCAAGAGCATAAATAGAAGAAAGAGCAAGAGCAATGTCTACAACAAGAGTAAGAGTAGAAGAACAAGTAGTAAACTAGAAACTACGGGCTGAAAGTAACCCACAACAGTTTGAAGAATTGGTGGATAGAAGCAACAACCTAAAGTAGAAGGAAACAAATAGCAGTAAGTGGCAAAGTATGGACCAGCCCAAGGATGTGCTAGACATGGAGATTGAAGAATTATGGAAGCTAATGATAAAATGGGCTATAGGGAGGAAAATGATAGCAGCAGGAAGGATGATCAATCATAGTATGAACCTAATTGACAAGGAGAGGAAGATAGAGTAGAAAATAGCAGACATATAACAACAACAAAGGAGTAAAGCATTTGGGCAGCTAAAACTAAAGTTTGGGACCCTGGAGATTTTCAATCAACTTATGAAGACACGTCATCAGGAGATCATCGAAATTTTTTACTTGGGGAGTTTGATGCAGGAGCATTTAGGCCAAGAAAACTCATTGTATTTTTGTAGACATAGGGGTATTGTGTTTTCAAGGAAGTTGGGTTCGTAAGAGTGAATTAAATGTAATTATTAATGTTTTGAGTGATTTTAATGAGAGAAGATAGAATAGGGAATTAATTGAATATTGTGAGGCATATTTGTAAATGTTCTAGAATATACAAGAACACGAGAGATTTAGGATAGTTGAGAGATTGAGGGATTTGAGAATTGATTGTAAATATTAGATTAGGAGTCAGTTCATGGATTTAGGGATTAGATAGGAGTTTTAGGAATAAGAAATAGATTAGGAATTTTGTTAAGGAATTCATGGATCTAAACTTGGAATTGGTTTTAGTGTCCTTATGCATAAATGTAAGCCTAAAAAGCAAAGACAGAGGCCGGATAAGTTGGAAAGTTAGATAATTAGCTGGTTAAGCTAGAGTGTGGGATTTAGGCGTATGAGATGAGTGTAACAGAGGCCAGCGACATTGAAGAATAGGCTAAAGAGATTCTTTTATGGAAATATTTGTTTGTTAATATAAACAACTCGATTCTGAGTTCGAATGTGTATTTCGAGTGATTGAACAATAAATGCAATGTGAACTAGAGTCTTGTGTAATACATATATGCAGGTGGAGTCGTGGTGAATATACAGAGGAAGAGAAGGGACAAAGGGCCAATCGTAGAATCCAAGTGATGCTTTGGAATGATCTAGAGTAAGAATTCACAACGTTTAAGTTCAAGAGGACATGAATTAAGTAGCGGAAAATCCAAGGGACGAAACCCTAAAGAAAACATGAAAACCATAGAAGACTCAAGAAATGCATAAAACCCAAGTAAATAAAGAGGGTGAAGGAATGAAGTGTGGATGAATCATATCCATTGGACCTTGGTGATCAATGGTCAGGATTAAATCGTGCGGCGTAGCGTCGCAGCCGTCAATGATATAACATCAACGATCATCGGGTGGAAGTTGGCCAAATGTTAATCAAAAGGCGCGAACCCGAACTTTATTAGATTGGGAATTTATAATTCCATCGGGTCCATGTAGCCAGTTAATTGTCGGGCTTGTTGTCAACCTGAAATTAGTGTGAACCGTCAGATCTTCTAAATGTAGATCAACGGATATTTGTAATGCAAGTTTGTTGATCGGGAAGGCTAAGAACCATCAGATCGAAAGGAGGATCAACGGCGGTGATTGTTAATAAATATCGCATTGCAACAGGTATACGATGCTTTTATCATAGGAGGAGTATTAAGGCATGCGATAGGAGTGGACCCGATAGGGAAATCAAGCACAATTAGTGTTATTTGAAATCTGGAATATATGATCGCATATCGGGAAAGCAGATGGTATGTGTTAATGTGACTGTGAAGGAGCGATTTCTGATTTCAATAAAGGTGTAGCCTCGGGAAACGTGTAGAGGTCGTACCAAAGGCAAAAAGGTATGTTTTGAATGTATTTCCTTTCTAAATGGTTATAAAAGGGATTAAAGCGCTGACAAAAGGAACTGTGGGTTAAACCCAAAGTAACCAAAGGAACATGTGGGTTTGGTTATATATGCGGGAATAAGAATTAATGACGGGTTATAAGGGTTAAATGGGTTCTGATTATAAATGGATGAAGGTTATAAGTTTTTATAATGTTCTGATAGGAAGGGTTTAAAAGCAAGGCTTTAAATAAAGCCACATACGAAGGATAAGGGTTGATTTAAGTCTGATAGATGCATATTGAATGGAGGACTACTATGTTGGGGTTTAATGAACCATAAAGCATAGGAACTGATGGATGGGCCTTTAACCTTAAGAATTGAAGATTTAACTCCTTAGTGAGTTAAAATTCCAGGGAAAGATCAAATATGTGCATAATCTATGCATACTGTGGGTAAAGTAGGGGTAACCTTGCGTCAATATGTGAACTAGATAGGTTATGAAAAAAGGACTTCTAGATAAATTATAATGGTTTGATAGTAGGATAAGAGTAAAAATGTGAAAATATTTAGACAAGGCACGGTCAAAATTTTGTGTCGCTATACACAACATATTTTGTACACAAGTTATTTTGTGTGTAAGTTCATTGATGACCTGTTACTAAGTTAGTAAAAGACTACCAATTTAGTAAGAGATGGAATTTACACTTTTTCAAGGATTTATGATTAAATGAGTGGAGAGACTTTATTTCCAAGTACTAATGACCCATCACTAAAGTAGTGGAGAAGTGACGTTATAAATGTTGCATTAAAAGGGGAATATATGTATATGTATATGTATATGTATATATATGAATGGATATATTTTACTATAAACTATTTTCAATTTTGAGAAAAAAATGACTCTTATTAGTGACCATTTAAACTAACCTTCAAATATATATATATATATGTTTACTAAATTTTTGAAGAAACTCATAGAAATCTACATTTACAAAATCTAATGAGCATTATTTCAAAAATATTTAAAAACCCATAATTAATAAAATAAAGAAGTACAATATTAATATTTTGTGTGTGAATATATAGATATTGTTATCAAAATATTAATATAGATTTAAGTAGATTAACAATTATTAGTTGAATTTATGGGTACTCACAAAAATTTACGTTAAACGGATATTTATAAGATATAATGAATATGAATTAAAAAATAGTGCAAAAACCCATAATCATTAAAATAAAATAGTAAAATATTAGTAGCTTTGTGTTGAAGTATATAAATATTGTAAAATATATTTTAAAATATTAATATTTTTGTGTATGTATGCAGAGTCTAAATTTAGACGAAATAGTCTTTTTCACCGGAATTCACCAAAATTAGACAATACATTTTCAAGAATTTTTGTTGTATAAAATACACTTTTGAATGCATAAATGTATTCAACACAGTCGAAAACCCACCAGAGTTCGCCAAAATCACTCAAATTGCATAATTGGTCACTAGTTTGAAATGATTCAAGATAGTGAGAATATGTTAGGTAGAGGGCCTTGATAAAGGCCATGAGAGTAATGTATATATTCATATCAACAACATCATCTTTTCATGCATGATGGATTTAATTTTGAATGTGAAAGCCATGGGATCATTACCCTTCAACTCTAGATTAAAGAGATTTAACTATAATTGAATTATCTCCAATTTTGAATATGAATCATAAAAATATTTCAACTTCTTCAAGTCACACCAATAATATTTTATAGACCTAATGTGATGACTCACCTCTTTATTTACAAAAGAAATAACCAAGGAAGATGATTTCTTATATTTATTTGTTCATGCCACAAGATTTTTATCTATTGTAGGTTTGATAGTTGAAATATATGCATCACAAATGCGATAATAAAAATAATTAAAGATCAAAGTGTTCTCAATATTTCTTTACCATTATAGATAATTTTCTCCACTAAGAACCACACCAAAAATTGAGACAGGAGATGCATTTCCAAAAAAAAATCACTTTGAAACTATAAGTAATGCCCATGCCAAAATGATTTCCAAGACTGGCTATGTTGGTTTACTATAGGTTTTTCAAACCACATGCACTAGAAAATTCAAATAAAGAACATGGAATCCTAGCTTCAAAACATTCAATGTGCACTTTTGTATAGGAAAACATAGACAAGTTGACCCAGTATTAATTCAATAATCGTGCTACTCATTTAATTGCTAAGGTAAAAAATGTAAGTCACTTATTTAAAGGAATGACAAAAGGATGAGGAAATCGATTAGACAAAATTAGAAGTCAACTCAACAAGGTATTAAAATGGCCAACAATCAATCATGTAATCCCATGGAGAGAAAGAGAGAGTCTCCTGGCTTGTGTGAGGATTATATGGTTGCCGTATAACCTTTGGGTGAGAGAGAAATATATAGGAAGATGAAAATGACCTATGGAAAATGAAAAATCACCCAACTAAGGGAAATCAACCAAACCATAGTGTGAAATTGTCAAGGAAAGGGAAAATGGGCCTTGTGTAAAGATAATTTGACTAATATAAGTAATTAAATTGTTGAGAGTTTAGGTGGAGTCAACCGATGGTCAACGAGAAAAGGGAAGACATGTAACATGCATTAGATGGTTGTGTGCAACTTGTAAGGGAATGAAACATTGCCAACGTTGAGTATGGTCGATTGGAAAGGGAAAAATTCCATCTAGGAATACCAATTTGAATCGACGAGTGAGAAGGGTGATTTATAAGTGAGAGAAATGATCCAACAACCATGAAAACCTAATTTAGCAACTATATAAAATTTTGCAGTAGATAAATTTTAATAGCCATATATCTCAGACTTCAAAAGGAAATGGATGATGGACGTTCTAGAGCTATTGAGAAAAAATGAAACAACCAATATTAAAGACCATTGAGCTATCTAAGAGCACCAATACTCCAATACCACTTACAAACCTTGAATAACTCCAATATTGAATGTATTTTATTAATGTGGGTGACATATTAATATATTGAGGCATGACCTTTGGTTTCATTCTCAAAGAGTTATGCTGACTATTGTTTTTCACATATGACTTTTCATATTTCTCCTAAACGAGTAGCAATAATATTTACAATAGATAACAATCCCTATTTTTAGGTATCTAACAAGAGATGGTTTATTTAGAAGAACATAATTCATCAAAATATAAAGGACATGGTCCATTGGAAGTATGATGGCCAACAAATATAAATACCAATAATCGTGTTGTATCTCATTACAATTTGATTTGACATGGAACAAGATATCTAATGAAACAAGCATTCAAAGAAAAAGACTTGTCATTTAAGTAATGGAAAGGACTTTAAGAAATAGTTAGGATAGAGGATCCACATGATAGACATGTCTTGAGAACGAAAACTAGAGTGAAAAGAAATACAAGAAGAGAATGTTAGTAGGTAAGTCCAAATATGTATATAATTGAGAAGTCAAGGTATAACCCAATAATTTATATAGGAAAAATAAAATATTTTCTTCAAATTTTATAATTAAACCTACATATGTTAATGGATATAAAACCCTTGGTTGTTGTGATGGATATAGAAAACCAACAAAATAAATAAAAGAGGTCAATTAATTGATTAAAAAACACTTGAAAAGTTATTAGCCAATATTATTTATTATGTGATGGGATTGATGTGCATAAGACACTATGCTAAAGCTTTAAGGAGGGGCTAAACGAAGTAACTCTAGAAAACAAAGTCTTAAAGAACATGGTGGGAAGTAGTAATAGGGTCCAAATGTGAAAAATAATAATATATATATGATGCAGGATCATTCAGGCCAAGAAAACTCATTGTATTTTAGTAGACATAGGGGTATTGTGTTTTCAAGGAAGTTGGGTTCCTAAGAGTGAATTAAATGTAATTATTAATGTTTTGAGTGATTTTAATGAGAGAAGCTAGAATAGGGAATTAATTGAATATTGTGAGGCTTATTTGTAAATGTTCTCGAATATAGGAGAACACGAGAGATTTAGGATAGTTGCGAGATTGAGGGATTTGAGAATTGATTGTAAATCTTAGATTAGGAGTCAGTTAATGGATTTCGTGATTAGAGAGGAGTTTTAAGAACAGGAAAGAGATTTAGGAATTTTGTTAAGGAATTCATGGATCTGAACCAGGAATTGGTTTTAGAGTCCTTATGTATAAATGTAAGCCTAAATGGAAAAGCCAGAGGTTGGATAGGTTAGAAAGTTAGATAATTAATTGGTTAAGCTAGAGTGTGGGATTTAAGCCTACGAGTTGAGTGTAACAGAGGCCATTGAAATTGAAGATCAGGCCGAAGAGATTCTTTTATGGAAATATTTGTTTGTTAATATAAACAACTCAATTCTGAGTTC
The DNA here is from genome assembly GCA_000404065.3 of Pinus taeda. Classification (NCBI taxonomy): domain Eukaryota; kingdom Viridiplantae; phylum Streptophyta; class Pinopsida; order Pinales; family Pinaceae; genus Pinus; species Pinus taeda. Next base: position 33,651 of record APFE031754928.1, read on the forward strand.
GAATGTGTATTTTGAGTGATTGAACGAAAAATGTAATGTGAACCAAAGTCATGTGTAATAAATATATGGAGGTGGAGTCATGGTGAATATACAGAGGAAGAGAAGAGGTAGAGGGCCAATCAGAGAATCCAAGTGATGCTTTGGAATGATCTAGAGTAAGAATTCACAGTGTTTAAGTTCAAGCAGACGCGAATTAAGTAGCGGAAGAGCCAAAGGACGAAACCCTGAAGAAAACCTTAAAACCATAGAAGACTGAAGAAATGTGAAAAACCCAAGTAAAGAAAGAGGGTGAAGGAATGAAGTGTGGACGAATCATAGCCAATCGATCTTGGTGATCAATGGCCAGGATTAAGTTGCATAGCACAACATCACAACTATCGATGATATAACATCAACAGTCATCGAGCAGAAGTTGGTTGAATGTTAATTAAAAGGCGCGGACCCAAACTTTATTAGATTGGGAATTTATAATTCGATCAAGTCCGTGTACCTAGTTAATTGTCGGTCTTGTTGTCATCCTGAAATCGGTTTGAAGCATCAGATCTTCTAAATGCAGATCAACGACGGAGATTTTTAATTCAAGTTTGTTGATCGGGAAGGCTAAGAAACGTCGGATCGAAAGGAGGATCAACGGTGGTGATTGTTAATAAATATCACATCGTAACAAGTAAACGATACTTTTATCGACAGAGGAGTATTGAGGCATGCGATAGGAGCACACTTGTTAGGGAAATGAAGCGCAATTAGTGTTATTTGAAATCTGGAATATATGATCGCATATCATGAAAGCGGAAGGTATTTGTTAATGTGACTGCGAAGGAGAAATTACCTATTGCGATAAAGGTGTAGCCTCGGGAAACGTGTAGAGGCCATACCAAAGGCGAAAAGGTATGTTTTGAATGTATTTCCTTTGTAAATGGTTATAAAAGGAACTAAAGCACCGATAGAAGGAATTGTGGGTTTTACCCAAATTAACCAAAGGACACATGTGGCATTGGTTATATATGCCAGAATAAGAATTAATTAAGGGTTATAAGCGTTAAATGAGTTCCTCTTATAAATGGATGAAGGTTATAAGGTTTTATAATGTTCCGATAGTCCCAATAGGAAGGGTTTAAAAGCAAGGCTTTAAATAAAGCCACATACGAAGGATAAGGGGTGATTTAAGTACAATAGATACATATTGAATGGAGGATTGGACTATGTTGGGGTTTAATAAACCTTAAAGCATAGGAACTAATGGATGGACCTTTAACCTTAAGAATTGAAGATTTAACTCCTTAGTGAGTTAAAATTCCCAAGAAAGATCATATATGTGCATAATCCATGCATACTATGGGTAAAGTAGGGGTAACCCTGTGTCATTTAGTATCAGAGCATAATTTTTATTGGAACAATTGATAGCAAAACATAATAAGGGAATTATGTAGAAAAGGACTTAGAACAGAGTTGTGCTTTAAGATGTGTATGTAGGCAAGGGAGATCAAATTTTAATCTGATAAATAATAGGCACACAGAGATAAAGTGCAACAGAATTTGCAGATGCAAGAAAAGGAGGACAATCCACTCAAAGTATAGGTAAATTGTGGAACACGATCATGTAGAGACCTTGGAGGTGAGATGACATGTTTTGTTTGATTTGATTTGAAGATGGAAGAGTTAGGTTTATATTGGTGCATAGGTAACAACATAAGGAGGTGAGAAGATTGTAGCAATAGCCTAAGAGCAAGGAGTGCTCGATTGGTTCCAAAGGAAAGAACCAGAGAGATGCTGAGAGACTGAGCTCAGAGGAGAGAAGCTTAGTGAGCCATATGTAGCAAGAAGGAGACTTGTTACCGTAGAGATATTGTTGCAGATCACAAAAGAAATTCCACAAAAGCAATTCTATCTTTTGGAGAAAAGGATAGAAGACCAAAAAGTAAGTATTCAGGTTGTAAAGTCAGAATTGAACGAGAATAAAGAAGTTCACTACAATGGACAGGGATAGAAAGACAGATTAGAATAGATGGTGTGGAGAAGAGACTAGCCAACAGTCTCATGAATTATACTGAGAATTCAAATCAGCACACTGATGTGCTAATAGAGGAGGAGAAAAAAGAGCAGCAAGCTGAATTGTTGCCAAAGAAGGAAAAGGCACAGAGGCCTTATGTTTTTTACTTTAATAATTGTTTTGTGAGTGCAGGTTTAGTTACAGATGTTGGAAGAAATTTTACACATATGAGTAGCCAAATAAAAATGAAAGAAGAAGATTCTATGGAATAATGCAATCCATGGAGCAGAGGTGTTCAATCGCTGGAGAGAATGTTGGGCAGTCATGATTCAATGAAGACAAGGGTAATCTTGACAGAGGGTAAGGATGAAAGGGAGGCAGTCAAGGTAAGTGTAGGAATCAAATCAAGAGCAGAAATAGAAGCAAGAGCAAGAGCAATGTCTACAACAAGAGTAAGAGTAGAAGAACAAGTAGTAAACTAGCAACTACAAGTTGAAAGTAACCAACAATAGTTTGAAGAATTGGTGGATAGAAGCAACAACCTAAAGTAGAAGGAAACAAATAACAGTAAGTGGAAAAGTATGGACCAGCACAAGGATGTGTTGGAGATGGAGATTGAAGAATTGTGGCAGCTAATGATGAAATAGGGCATATGGAGGAAAATAATAGCAGCAGGAAGGATGATCAATCAAAGTATGAACCTGATTGACAAGGAGAGGAAGATAGAGCATAGTACAACAACAACAAAGGAGCAAAGCATTTGGGCAGCTAAAAACTAAAATTTGGGACCTTGGAGATTTTCAATCAACTTATGAAGACACATCATCAGGAGATCATGGAAATTTTTTACTTAGGGAGTTTGATGCAGGAGCATTCAGGCCAAGAAAACTCATTGTATTTTCGTAGACATAGGGGTATTGTGTTTTCAAGGAAGTTGGGTTCCTAAGAGTGAATTAAATGTAATTATTAATGTTTTGAGTGATTTTAATGAGAGAAGATAGAATAGGGAATTAATTGAATATTTTGAGGCATATTTGTAAATGTTCTAGAATATACGATAACACGAGAGATTTAGGGTAGTTGAGAGATTGAGGGATTTGAGAATTGATTGTAAATATTAGATTAGGAGTCAGTTCGTGGATTTAGGGATTAGAGAGGAGTTTTAGGAACAAGAAAGAGATTTAGGAATTTTGTTAAGGAATTCATGGATCTAAACCAGGAATTGGTTTTAGAGTCCTTATGCATAAATGTAAGCCTAAAAGGCAAAGACAGAGGTTGGATAAGTTGGAAAGTTAGATAATTAGTTGGTTAAGCTATAGTGTGGGATCATAGCCATTGGACCTTGGTGATCAATGGCCAGGATTAAATCATGCGTCGCAGCCGTCGATGATATAACATCAACGATCATCGGGCGGGAGTTGGCCAAACATTAATCAAAAGGCACGAACCCGAACTTTATTAGATTGGGAATTTATAATTCCATCGGATCTGTGTAGCCAGTTAATTGTCAGGCTTGTTGTCATCCCGAAATCGGTGTGAACCACCGGATATTCTAAATGTAGATCAACAACAAAGATTCGTAATGCAATTTTGTTGATCGGGAAGGCTAAGAACCGTCAGATCAAAAGAAGGATTGACAGTGGTGATTTTTAATAAATATCGCATCGGAACAGGTAAACGGTGCTTTTATCAGTGGAGGAGTATTAAGGCATGTGATAGGAGCAGTCTCGATAGGGAAATGAAGCACAATTATTGTTATTTGAAATCTGGAATATATGATCACATATCGGGAAAGTGGATGGTATGTGTTAATGTGACTGTGAAGGAGCGATTGCCGATTGCGATAAAGGTGTAGCCTCGAGAAATGTGTAGAGGCCGTACCAAAGGGAGAAAGGTATGTTTTGAATGTATTTCCTTTGTAAATGGTTATAAAAGGGATTAAAGCACCGATAGAAGGAATTGTGGGTTAAACTCGAATTAACCAAAGGAACATGTGGGTTTGGTTATATATGTGGGAATAAGAATTAATGACGGGTTATAAGGATTTAATGAGTTTTGATTATAAATGGATGAAGGTTATAAGGTTTTATAAAGTTCTGATAGTCCCGATAGGAAGGGTTTAAAAGCAAGGCTTTAAATAGAGCCACATACGAAGGATAAGGGGTGATTTAAGTTTGATAAATGCATATTGAATGGAGGACTGGACTATGTTGGGGTTTAATGAACCATAAAGAATAGGAACTGATGGATGGGCCTTTAACCTTAAGAATTGAAGATTTAACTCCTTAGTGAGTTAAAATTCCTGGGACAGATCAGATATGTGCATAATCCATGCATACTGTGGGTAAAGTAGGGGTAACCCTGCGTCAATATGTGAACTAGATAGGCTATGAAAAAAGGACTTCTAGATAAATTGTAATGGTTTGATAGTAGGATAAGAGTAAAAATGTGAAAATATTTAGACAAGGCATGGTCAAAATATTGTGTGGCTATACACAACATATTTTGTACACAATTTATTTTGTGTGTAAGTTCATTGATGACCTGTTACTAAGTTAGTAAAAAACTACCAATTTAGTAAGAGATGGAAATTACTCATTTTCAAGGATTTATGATTAAATGAGTGGAGAGACTTTATTTCCAAGTACTAATGACCCATCACTAAAATAGTGGAGAAGTGACATTATAAATGTTGCATTAAAAGGGGATATATATATATATATATATATATAAATGAATGGATATATTTTTCTAGAAACTATTTTCAATTTTGAGAAAAAAATGATTTTGATTAGTGACCATTTAAACTAACCTTCAAATTTATATGTATGTTTACTAAATTTTTGAAGAAACTCATAGAAATCTACATTTACAAAATCTAATGAGCATTAATTCAAAAATATTTGAAAACCCATAATTAATAAAATAAAGAAGTAAAATATTAATATTTTGTGCCTGAATATATAAATATTGTTATCAAAATATTAATATAGATTTAAGTAGATTAACAATTATTAGTTGAATTCATGGGTACTCACAAAAATTTACATTAAACGTATATTTATAAGATATAATGAATATGAATTAAAAAATAGTGCAAAAACCCATAATCATTAAAATAAAATAGTAGAATATTAGTAGCTTTGTATTGAAGTATATAAATATTGTAAAATATATTTTAAAATATTAATATTTTTGTGTATGTATGTAGAGTCTAAATTTAGACGAAATAGTCTTTTCCACCCGAATTTACCAAAATCAAACAATACATTTTCAAGAATTTTTGTTGTATAAAATACACTTTTGAATGCATAAATGTATTCAACACAGTCGAAAACCCACCAGAGTTCGCCAAAATCAGAGAATACAATTTCAAGATTTTTTGTTGTTTAAAATACATTTTTGAATGCATAAATAGATTCAACACAGTTGAAAACCCATGGGACACTTGAATTTCATAATTAAACAACTTAAGCTCAAGTTTTTAAAAATATCTGCCTTATTTTGAATAAAATTAACCAGAATTTGAATAAAATTAACCAGAAAAATAGTCATAAAAAATGGCATTTCATCTATAAATTAGACTACGCCTATATATATGTGTGTGTGTTCACTCGATTTATGAGTACACCATAGAAATCTATATTTGCAAATTATAATGAGCATTAATTCGAAAATATTTAAAAA